>NW_024121355.1:0-163762 GCF_016745375.1 Pimephales promelas | reverse complement strand
TTTACACTTTATAAGTGTCCTGTGCATACTGTATAATGACTACACTTTCTATTGAGCTCTATGCATCAGACATTAGACAGTTACATTGTGGCCCCTACAGGAAGAATGACTCTTGAAGCCAACTGTATAAATTAAATAGAAAGCCAGGGACTGAAAATAGGCACCATGTTAGGCACAGAGAATTTACTGCTTGAGAATAGGCCTCACTGACAGCGACATAACTCTGCTGTGACAGCGTATTTAAAACAGTGATTATTTCTAGCTACACTTGCCTCGCTTGTAAGAACCCTTAAGCCCTTTATTCAATTAGACGATCTCATAAAATCGGAATATTCAGTGTATGTTTTGATCTGTTCCTACACATGTTGCATGAGTTTTGTTATTAATTGAAGTAAATTTTGTGATGTTTAGAGTAGATAGAACTAAGCTTGTTAGCTGGACCGGAAAAGTGAGTTTACATGCCCAGCAATAATAGAGTTACAGCTGGGGTTTTTTGCATAGTGGAGCTACAGTCTTCATCGATCTCTCCAATTATACATGAATATTTGCGTTGCAAATTACTACAGTGGTGAGGTCACTTGGTGTCAATTAACGTGGATAACGTCATGTACACTTACATTTACATGTATTATTTAGCTGACACTTTCATCCAAAGCGACTTACAATTGCTATATATGTCAGAGGTTGCACGCCTCTGGAGCAACTAGGAGTTAAGTGTCTTGCTCAGGGACACATTGGTGTCTCGCAGTGGATTCGAAGCCGGTCTCTCGCACCAAAGGCATGTGTCTCATCCACTGCGCCATCTCCACACAATACTTTTTTCCAAAGTTAAGTCATCTTGGTCAGTATTTTTTATTAAAGAATACTTTTTTCAGCAAGGATGGATTCAATTGCTCAAAAGTAGCAGTAAATACATTTATAATGTTACAAAATGAAATATATTAGAATAAATGGATAATAATCAAAGGATCCTGAAAAAAGTATCCATTTCCACCAAATTATTAAGCAGCACTGTTTTCAACATTGATAATAATAAGAAATGTTTCTTGAGCACCAGAAAATCACAGGAATAAATTACATTTTAAAATAGATCATATTTAACAATATTACTGTTTAATTGTATTTTTTAACAAATAAATGCAGCCTGGGTGAGCATAAGAACCTTTCAAAAATATTAAAAACTCTATTGAACAGTATTCAGTAGTGTAAAATACCGTAGTGTTTATTCTTCATTGTTAAAGAAACAGAGAATGGTGTTTATGGGTCTGTGTATCATAGCACAAGACTTCTCTCACTGATAGGAGTACAAACAGAAGTGTTGTTTCCACAGAAAACAAACTAAGCTCGTGCCTTGAAAAACACTTGTAGGGATGCACAAAAAGTTTTATTTTGTGGGAAATGAGAGTTAAGTCATTTCCCAGTTCTCTGCTATTTCGATGACTGCGATGACTATTTCTTTCATTTAGATCAAATTGTTATTGATAAAACAAGAATGTGATGACTGAGACTTGGAAGAGCAAACAAAAGGCCACAAAATCCTCAAATGAGTGTAGCGTCACTGTGAAAACTTTACCAACCCACTCGACTTCACCCACACTTCCACTGACTGACTTTCAGAGGAAACTCATCACCATACACCCCACCCTCCCGCCCTTCCTCTTCACTGGCAGCGAAGTGAAGGTTTGGTTCCTCTCCTCGCGTCAGCACTGCTGCCGTGGCTGTCGCTGGGATCTAATCTGGACTTGATTAGACAGCCGAGATCTCTCATGCTGTGCGTGTGTGTGTACATACACAGACTCTGAGTCACTTCAGCTGTCTGTGTATAAGGGAGGACTGGACCAGGGGTGGGGGGACAGGGAGCATCTCCCTGAGGGAGTGGAGGATTCTGGTGTGTTATGACCAGCCCATTGCTGCTATTTGTGGAGTCTAGCCCCTTTGTGACAAGTGTAATGTAACGTGTAAAGTCTTAAATGAAGTACAGTATATTTCATTATATTTCTTATGTTTTATATGAATTAAAAATCACATTGAACCACATTGTAAAACTGTTTTATTATTATATGCAAAATAATGGTCATAAATACGGTCAAACCAGGAGTAACTAACTAAACATAGCATCCGTAGTAACTTAATGTTTTTAAGCAACACGTTTTTTCAGCGATTGGCGTTTCACCAGTTTGTGCAACCAAGTACTAATCTTTTTTTTTTTTTTCTGTCTGAGCTGAGGAAATCACACTCAAATGTGGCATTGGAAAGTCAGATTCATTCTAATGAATTGAATAATCCAAAGCGATTCTTTCATTTATGTGACTTTGAAAAGAATGATACATTTCTAGTGAATCAGATTGTCCTAAGCGATTCTCTCCCTTATATGTGGCATTGGAAAGTCTCATTTATTCTAGTGAATCCGTTTGTTCAGATGAATCTTGTAAATGAGCTGATTTGAGTTCCTACATGGCAATTTAAATCAGTTTTTTTTTTCACTTTTCCATCAGTCACATTATACTTTAGTGAATATTGTAGTTCAAGTTTGATGTTCATTCATCCATTTTTTTTAAATAAATTTATAATTTTAGTCAGTAAGTATACATTAAATTGATCAAAATTTACAGTAAAGACATTGCAAAAGATTTCTATTTCAAATTAAGGCTTTCATTTTTCGAACGTTCTCATTACTATGGTTATCTTTAGCCATCTATGGCTTTACTACAGTTTAACTACTTCAACTATCTTGTAGCTTGAAAAACTAGCTTCCCCAAAACTAACAAAAACACTCACATATGTATAGTATCAATGAGAAGTATGACGTCCGTCCATTTTTCCACTGAGCGATAGTGTCAGAGGGAACGGAGGAAGATTGTTTTCCCTCCGTCTTCTCCCCTTCTCTTTCCGCTATCTGATGGAAAACAGATAGAGAAAATATTCACTGTCAGTAAGTGTGTTTTGCAGAAAGGAAAAATGTACAAATGTTTGTTTATGGTTAGGAGTGCTGCTTGGCAGCATCTAAAGCGCTGAGCTGGCTGTGAAGATTGAAAAGGTCTCTCTCTCTCACTCACACACACACACACACACACATATACAGTTGGAAGAGAATAGTTTGATGTGAGCATAATATTCTCTGAGATGTGAAGCAACGCCACGGCCAGCAGCTGTGAGATGTCTGCTGAGTTTACAAGGGCCTGAACAGCATAAGATGAGAGCCAGTCCACCGCTAATGTGAAACTTTAAGGGAAGAGAAGTGTGAAATTCAGTTTGGATTTGAATCGATTGAGGGAAGAGCTGCAAACAACAGGGATACTAAAACAGTAGACTTCTGTTAAAAAGAAATGTGCTCCTTGAATTCGGAGAAACCAATAATCACACATACATATGTTTTCATTTATGCACTAACAAAGCCAACAAATGCATTTTAAGGGTCTTGTTTCACTGTTCTTTTGTGACCATCTTATACAAACCTGCAGTCAGCTTTTCCTGTTCTCAAATTGACCAACAGATACTGTTGCGTGTTGGACATTCCATTCTCTTTGGCTGTCACGTTAAGCACTAATAGATATTTAGGATGTGAGCCGAAGCTCAAGGGGCCTGATAATGGAGCTGGTTGTCTTGTCAAAGGGAGCCTCCTCATGCAGCAGGATTTATTAATGACAGCATCCCACTGATGTCGAGATTTAGGAAAGCTCTTCTGTGGTGTCCCAGTGATTAAAGCGGCTCTCCTCTCTCTCCACAGGTAGGCAAGCTGATCCAAGAAGCAGCAGGAAAGAGCAATCTGAAGAGAGTCACGCTAGAGCTCGGGGGAAAGAGTCCCAACATCATTTTTGCAGATGCTGATTGTAAGTATTCAGACACTGTTTTACGGCCGCCCTCCTGTTGTCCCGCTGCAACAGTTTGTGCACAGGTGCTACCCCAGAGACCTTCTCTCTGTCACTTCACATCAAAGACCCTTAGGGATCTTTTAGCGCTGCGTCAGGGCAAAAAAGCATATATTTCGGAAAGGCCCACATACATGCAAATAAGCTTATCTCACTTCCTAAACTTCTGGTCCTTAGTATCTCTAAGTATCCCACCAAACCTCGCATAAGTCTGAGCTTTAAATGTTTTCAGCAGCCGTGAGCAAGGCCCCCCGTAAATCAGCCGAATGGACCCTGTCCGGACCCATCACACCACAGCCGTAAATCTGCCTGCTCCATTAACCCTTCAAAAGCCACAGCCTGCCAGTCCACCCTTTCCCCAGGTGTCCATTATCTCACACAGATGCACATACTCACATGTATGTATGCATAAACAGCAGACACACCAGAAGAACTATAATCTGTTAAAAAATTACTTTGAAAGACTTATTGAAATGTAGGAAATACAGACCCGATTTATTTATCGTCTGTTGTTTGGGCTGTTATTTAAATAAATTATTTATTGTTTAATAATGTGCTTTCTTTCTGTTTCAGTTGAGTTGGCAGTCGAACAGGCCCATCAGGGTGTTTTCTTCAACAACGGTCAATGCTGCACCGCTGGTTCCCGTATTTTTGTGGAGGAGCCCATTTATGATGAGTTTGTGCGAAGGAGTGTTGAGAGAGCTCGGAGAAGGACACTGGGAAATCCCTTTGACCCAACCACTGAGCAGGGACCTCAGGTAAGACCCAATTCATTTCCTAAAACAATAAAAAAAGAGAGAAAATATATAAATCATAATTTACTACTGTTCAAAAGTTTGGGGTCAGTATTTTTTTTTTTTTTTTAAGAAATTTGAAATTTTATTCAGCAAGGATGCATTAAAATTGATCAAAAGTGTCATTAAAATGCATTTAGATGTTCAAAGATATCTATTTAAAATAAATGCCGGTGACATTTTTTTTTTTAAAATTTAAACAGCACAACTGTTTTCAGTATTGATAATAAGAGCATATATATATATATATATATATATATATATATATATATGCATATCCATATACAGGGTTTGACATTGACACCCACCAACCTGTCAAATGCAGGTGGATTTCAGCTGTGGCGTGTAACACCAGCTACAGTTCCAGCCACTTTGGCGGATTTAATTTTGTATATCTACATTTTTCAGTTGTAGTCTTTTAAAAGGACCTCTGAAATAATAAACCAAGTGCATTGTAGTGTTATAAAAAATACAGATTTTCCGATACATATCGATACGGAAATATCGGAAACGCTCCCAATAGTAAATTGTAAATAGTCCCAATAATAAACTTATGCAAAATTATGAGATAATAGAAAAAAAATATATATATGCCAGTTTTTCCCCATGGTATCGATATTAAAATTGTGGCCAGTGAAAATGCTGAGTAGCTAGTAACTTTGGAAAACCACTAACCACAGTGCCTTGTAAGCAAAAAAGTTAATGTCAAGCCCTGTATATGTGTGTGTGTGTGTGTGTGTGTGTGTGTGTGTGTGTGTGTATATATGGGGCTTCACATTAAATGTCAAACCCCAATTATATATATATTTTTTTATATATTTGTATATATATATATATATTTAGAAAGTGCATATACTGCAAAATCTGAGAGTTCCATCAGAATTTAAGCAAAAAGCTGTATATTGAACCATTAATAAACAGACAAGACAAAATATATATTATCTGCATAATCTAAGCATTTTATTATTTAAAAGTTTTGTTGCCTGTTACTAAATTTCCATATAACCACAGTAAAAAAAAAAAAGTTCATCTCTGTTTGACTGTGTCAGGTGAGTCTGGAGCAGCAGAGACGTGTTCTGGAGATGATTCAGTGCGGCATCACTGAGGGAGCCAAACTGGAGTGTGGCGGCAAAGCTCCTCCTTCTAAAGGCTTCTTTGTGGAGCCCACGGTCTTCTCCGATGTACAGGACCACATGCGCATTGCCAAGGAGGAGGTACGTTTTCTTTATCTCAGAATAATACCTCTAAATTCTAATGTCAAAGTATAATAATAATAATTTTTTATTGTAGATATTTGGGCCAGTTCAGCAGATCATGAAGTTTAAAACGATTGAAGAAGTGATCGAGAGAGCCAACGACACAGAATATGGTCTGGTAGCAGCAGTCTTCACCAGAGACATCAACAAGGCCATGACAGTCTCTGCAGCTGTGCAGGCCGGCACTGTCTGGTAAGAGTTATATCATATCACCACAAAATGGAAAGCAACACCATCCACTTGTTTTGTATGGGTCCCTGATATTATTGGGTTATACATTCACATTTACCTTTTGTTTGCTAAATTTTCATGGGTCATTTAAAGAGGAATTGTGTTTGGGAGGGCAAAAGATTTCTCTAATATGTGATCGCATCTTTAACCACGGAAGTTTTTTTTAAATAAATTCACAGAATGGAATGTAACATCATGAAATCACCAAGATTGTGAAATGTCTTTGTTGTACAGGATTAACTGTTATAATGCCCTGACATGCCAGTGTCCTTTTGGAGGATTCAAAATGTCCGGCAATGGTCGTGAACTGTAAGTGCATTTAAGGATATAAGGTAATAATCGTGTTTTCTATACATCCTTGTTTGCGCTGACACCGTTGTTCTCTTTTTTCCAGGGGTGAGATCGGACTGAAAGAGTACACAGAGGTGAAAACAATTACGATGAAGTTGTCAGGAAAGAACTCTTAAAGCACAAACATGTACGTTCCTAGCAGCGTGAAGAAGTCTTCCTCTGAGGTTAACCACTACCCTTTATCCTTCGGTTGTCTATAGTGGTAAAATGCCACACACAGTAACCACCCATCACTTCTGCATTGGAGCACCTGTTCTGCTGTTGTCATGAACTACCCTTCATCTTCATCCCGCGTCCACCACCGTCACCATTAACTGCCTACACCCATTCCAGCTGTGACCTCCCTTCGCCCGGCTCCACTAACCATACTAAAGCACTCGGAGTCCCGGTGAAGGAGGGCTACACATTAGGCCACTGCACCAGCAGCATGCAGACATTAACAGACTGTGACAGCTCTCTCTGATGATCTCCTATGTTAAGTGTTTTTATACACTGACTAAAAGGAGGTGTCATTCTCAAACCTCATTATTAACTTACCTTTCCACTGGGTAGAAATCAAGTAGGTATATTTGTTTTTTACTAAGACCACTGAAGCTCTCAGATAAAAGATGTTTTCGTTGAATGAGTATTAATTCTAAAATTTGTGTAATTGCTTTATGTGTTTATTTTTTCATTTTATTCTTTGATTGTTTTTACAATGTATAACTTTGTCGATGTCTTGACCAATGTAAGCAAAAATGATTTACCTCAAAAAAGAAAGCAGAAAATCAGTGGTGTGTATTTTTGACAAATGATTCCTCATTGATGCCCATTTATTGTTAGGTTTAAAGAATTATGTACTATAGAAGTTAAGATATAGAGATAATTTCTTCATTAAAATGTTTTACTCAAAGTATTCTCTTGAAGGTTATTTTCTAACCGCTTGTTACAGAATTACGTCTGGAAAAAGATGACAAGGGGGGAAAAAAGACAATACCCGCCCAAAAATAGTTTCATTTTGTAAGATTTATGTTATTTCTGCCTCAGTTGTTGTATTTTTCAGATAACTGTGTATTCAGACTTGTGTCAACCAGGGTGAGAACAATCTGAGTCAGAGATTGTTTGGTAAGAGCTCTTTAGATATGAGCAGTACGTTCCAGATAAAAAATAAGCACCCAGTAGTGCTACTACATTAGAAGTCACATTCCCAAAGAAACATAGTCACAATGGATTTTCCCAGCAGCATCTGTAGTCAGACCAACCCGAATGATGAAAAAGACTTGGCTACATTACACAGCCTTGGTCTAGATCTCTGGAAGAGCAGAAAAGGGCAGCTCAGAGCTTTGAACTAGACCACAGAAAGACCACTACAGAGATAGTGGATCACATGGAAATGAGTCTGAACTGTTTCCTTATGAATTAGTGTGACAGCGTTTGAAGAACAAAAGTGGGTTGTTTCACCTCAAAGAGTGTTGCATGTTTTCATCAAGTGTGAACCAATCGACACAGGAAAGTGTTGGACGGTTGCAGGCGAAAAGCCTTACAAGGATTGTTTAATCCATTTGACGTTGTTGCACAATGGTGTCATCGACCCTTCCCTCCTTAGGAGTCTGTTGAATAGTATTTATAATTCTCTGGAGTCTCATATGATTACAGTGTACCAAGTTCACACCAATATTTTCTACGTGGCAGTAGTGTAAAACCGCTGCTCTTTAGTAAGGAAAACATGATAAATCAATAAATAGCGTTATTACAGACTTTATGTGTGATTCTTAAGGGTGTATTTTCGTTTTTATGACCCTGGTAGTGCATAGTGAATTCAAATGAATATTAACTTTCTCACAGCCTTACAAATTTATCTTTTTTTTTTTTCAATGTGAGAATGATCACTGCTCCTTTGGGGTCCTGATTTCAATCATCTTGGACTCTGCCCAAGGTTAAATGGTATCTATCATGATCAGAATTCCAATATCTCTCCTCAGAGACATACATTTATTAGATGAAACACTTATGGAGTCTGATAAGTATCATTCACTGATCATTAGCCTATGCTCTTTTAGAGGATTTATGATCAAAAAGATCCATATAACCTTCCCATCTACTGAACTAGAGGACGAATTAAGCATTTGTGTATGTCTTAAATACGCCCTGGCATGTTTTTCCAATACAATTCATCTTCTCTAAATATCTATGGATTTTTCTACACTTTGCCAAATAGTTCATAAAACTAATGCGTGTCACATTTATAAATGCAGATGTTATAAAATGAGATTGCAACATTAGACGCTAGAATGTGTTCATTTGTCTTCATCAAGATAAGCGGTGAAAGCTAAACTGGTGGGAACCGGAGAACTGCAGCACACTTTACAAGCTCCTCCTCCAGAGGGAGACACTTTCTCCCCTTCTGCCAAATCTAAGAGATCAGTTGTAATCATACAGTAGTGTGTTTGGGCCACTTTAAAATCCCACTTTCAGTTTATTTCATTCCCTCAGGAAGGATAAATCCCTTATGAGAGCTCTTAAATTTCTCAATTGTTTCTCCTAGATATCAATGAGGTTAAATTTAATAGTGTTTAGATATCCCTCCTCTCTCCAGATAAAAAGACTTCAATAATCTCCTCAAGAGTTTCGGAAAAAAATCTCAACGTGCTCAATGGGCCGAGATAACAACGCGTGCAATCCAAAATCAGAGTGTGAACACAAACATTTGACATTATATTCTTTCAAGTACCAAATAGTATTAAATGTATAACCATATACAGAATTTCATTTTTTACTTTCTTTTCCCTTAGTCATAACATAATCATCTGCCATTTCTAAACCCGTCTTCCCATTGTTGCGTGACCAATTAATAAGCAAGACAAAATGAAAGGGCAGTGAAAAAGAAAAGCACTTAAAGCATGTTGGGCTCTGGCCAGTTTCAGTTGGACCTCTGCTCCCTTAGTTGGGAGTTAGCTAGTTTCCTCTTTCCTCTGACATCACTCCTCAAGTCTCAAGCAACAATAATACGGCCCCAATTGCATGACATTATAGCTTCCTTACATGCACATGGGAGGGCCGGAGCTGAGGTCCCTCCTGACCGCAGACGTACTGCACTTAATTCCCAGCTAACCAGCTGCACAGCTGTTGCATGGGAGAAACACGAATGGATAAAGAGATTCCAGTCTGTTTCGGGGAGAAAAAGTTTCCTAACAGAGCACTTCCCATCTCTGTGCAGTCCATGTACCACTGTTAAAAATGCAGCGCAGCTGTGTTGTGGTCCCAAAGGCATATTTTAGACTAAAAGTACACTGTCGATAAGGGCACCTGCAATTAAAATCAGGAAGCAGATGTATTAATGACAATGGATTCACAGGCCAAACCATATTTTTAGTGCTTATGTTCGTATTTTTATTCATGAATTGTTAGCAGCATCTTACTCGTAAAACAAACTGTATTTTTATGAGAAAAATACTTGGAATTTGATACGCAACATTAAAACTAGATCACAAGTGTCTGAAATGCAATCACTAAAGATACGGCCAGATGAATTACAATCGTGTTTTTTGTTTTGTTTTGTTTGTTTAACAGAGCAATAAATCTACACCAGCCCAAAGCTCCCAAAGGAGTCTGGTACCTCAAAAATTAAGAACATTGATTTTTGAAATCAGGACTTTTCATTGCATTCTTTGATCTTAATTTGTTGTTTTAGCAAAATTTACAAATGCGAGCCAAATGCTAAAGCATGTGCCAATACATGCACAAACACAGAGTCAACAAAATGCACCTTGTGTGTGTGTGTTTGTCTTAATGTCGTCCAGATGTTCTTGGGGCACATGGAAACAGGTGATGATAGCATTAGCCTGGGATTGGACACAGATGGAAAGGGGCTTGAACCTATTCCTGTATCAACACCGGGATCGTAAATAATTCTTTTTCCCTCAGAATGATGAAAATGATTTCAAAGTGAATTATGCTCGGCCAACTCTCTGTGTTGTATAAACTCGCCATACCAAGGGTCCTCTCTCTGCGTTAGATCATCAGTCAAGAAAAACATATCATTCATGTCTTTCTTTGTCACATTCTCACTTTAAGGCTGAAAGATTGGCTGGTCCTTGAGGGACAATATTATCACATTTAGGGGGTCTGGTCTGAAAACAACATGACTGAGATTATCCTGCCAAGGTTTTGTATGACCATCCAGCCAGAACCTGCTCATATCCTATAGGCCTATATATAAGTATAAAAATAAGTATATTTTTAAAGTGACAGTAAAGAAATCTATAATCTTACCAAAGATTTCTGTTTCAAATAAATGCAGTTCTATTCATCAATGAGTAAAAGATAAGAAATGTTTCCTGAAAATAGTTAAATTGTAATATGTCACAATATTACTGCCTTTGTATAGTGTTTTTTCAAACAAATAGCCTTGGTGAGCACAAGTGATTTCTTTTAAAACCCCCAAACTTGAATTTCTGATATAACCCTGTTTCATTCCAAACACAGCTCTTACCCTCTCTCTATAGTTCATGTCATGCTTGTAATATGAAGGATTGTTTCCAGTCTGGCCACGGTGGAAACAAGCTTTCTGCGTAGTTTTAAAACTAATCAATTATGATTGGATGGCTGGTGGGTCAGTCTGTTGGGACGAAGGAAAGAGCCACTACATGTGTCAAAGCATTGAGTGAGGATGGACATAAAGCAGAACAGAGAAATATGTCCAAACTCTGTAATTACACCTCTCAAGAGACAGGGATACTTGAGTGTATGAACAAGATCTGTCAAGATCTCTGAGCACGGTGTATTTGTACAAGTCACAGCCGATTGTGCAGTAACTCAAAACACCATTAAGGTTAATATAATTATCTTGTGCAAGAAGCATTATTGTTAGATTATCAAGGTGCTTTCAATTTCGCCCTCACAATCATAACTTGATATGGAGCGAAGCACATAAGTAAGAAAGACAGAGACTTCAGAGCTCATCAGTTCTATTGAAATGGGCAGTTCATGTAATTACTCTATCACGGCTTCCATGGGACCCTCCCCCATGTCACCTTAACGTTGAGCCCCCATCCTCACACCCCGCATGGGCAGATCAACAGCAGAACCCACCATGAAAGCACCCCAAATGGGGCAGCACAAAGTCTATGTGGCAACCATTTGGGAAGAGGGTCGTTCACTGTGATGGATGCATAAGAAAGCAACACGTTGTCCCAGCAAGGTGCCGCGGAGCTGCGCTCTACTTCAGCCACCTTTTAACCACCACATCACAGTGTGAAATGATTCATTTGCGTTGGCAGACGGCCGTATATCCATGGCAAGACAGAAATCCCTGTTCTAAATCTCACACCCACTGTTACATGTTTATGCAGCTGGATTGTTTTATTGGGCCAATTAAATGAAGTTGTGATAATTGAGCATAAGTATCAGGGTGGGGACCAGGGTCAGTCCAGCTGTCAACTGCTGGGCTCAATGAAATCCTAAACAAAGCTCTTTACACCTGTGCTCTTTAAATATTACAGCTGTGTGACGAAAAACAATAGGGAGGAATTACCCGAAGAGAAAGCAAATGTTGGTTTTGAGTCATAGATGGTATAACCAGTTCTGGGCTCTTTGAAGACACCCTACATTGGCAGGGAAGGCGCTTCAGTAATTTTGCGTTCAGGGGCATGAAAGCATCAACTCATTTCCTGCACATCTCATCCTGATCATATCCCAGCAAAGCCCATGACTCACCCTGCAAAGGACGCAAAAGTGGTGTTTGTTTGGAGCTCGGCAGGCCAAGGGATCTCCCAGCGGAGCACAGAAAACTCACACAGCTGCCTGAAAGCTCACTAATTGCGTTTCCGTCCCCCTGTGATAGCAACCATATAGCAGACTTTTGAGCATTTCCACACCGTCACAAAGATCATTATGAATTCAGCATTCTTGTTAAAATACATGTGAATTGAAAAAAAAGAATTATGCATCTCTGTGAACAATTCACTAAATATAAATGTGAGGTTCCACTTTATTTTAAGGTGACGCAGTTAAATAGTACTTACTCAAATAAGTAGAGTAATATTAGTTAACTACATGTACTAAAGTTGTGGTTTGGTTTAGTTACTTGAAATTTTTCGCCCGAAAAAAAAAACAAAAAAAAACGAAAGGGGTACCACTGTCCTTTTTTTTTTTCGGGTCGGATTTTTGAGTTTCGATATCTCAGCTCTGGAAGGGTCTAGAGCCTCAATTTTTGCACTCAGATCAAAGTCTTGTGGCCCTCTATCAGAATCCAGAGTTTTGAGAAGATTGGAGAAACTTAATTTTTCGCCCGAAAACGGAAAAAAACGAAAGGGTAACACTGTCGGTTTTTTTTCGGGTCGAAATTTTTAATTTCGATATCTCAGCTCTGGAAGGGTCTAGAGCCTCAATTTTTGCACTCAGATCAAAGTCTCGTGGCCCTCTATCAGAATCCAGAGTTTTGAGAAGATTGGAGAAACTTAATTTTTCGCCCGAAAACGAAAAAAAAACGAAAGGGGTAACACTGTCGTTTTTTTTTTCGGGTCAAAATTTTGAATTTCGATATCTCAGCTCTGGAAGGGTCTAGAGCCTCCATTTTTGCACTCGGGTCAAAGTTTCGTGTCCCTCTATCAGAATCCAGAGTTTTGAGAAGATTGGAGAAACTTAATTTTTCGCCCGAAAACGAAAGGGGTAACACTGTCGGTTTTTTTTCGGGTCGAAATTTTGAATTTTGATATCTCAGCTCTGGAAGGGTCTAGAGCCTCCATTTTTGCACTCAGGTCAAAGTTTCGTGGCCCTCTATCAGAATCCAGAGTTTTGAGAAGATTGGAGAAACTTAATTTTTCGCCCGAAAATGAAAAAACAAAACAAAAGGGGTAACACTGTCGTTTTTTTTTTCGGGTCAAATTTTTTAATTTCGATATCTCAGCTCTGGAAGGGTCTAGACCCTCCATTTTTGCACTCGGGTCAAAGTTTCATGGCCCTCTATCAGAATCCAGAGTTTTGAGAAGATTGGAGAAACTTAATTTTTCGCCCGAAAACGAAAAAAAACGAAAGGGGTAACACTGTCTTTTTTTTTTCGGGTCGAAATTTTGAATTTCGATATCTCAGCTCTGGAAGGGTCTAGAGCCCCCATTTTTTGCACTCAGGTCAAAGTTTCGTGGCCCTCTATCAAAATCCAGAGTTTTGAGAAGATTGGAGAAACTTAATTTTTCGCCCGAAAACGAAAGGGGTAACACTGTCGGTTTTTTTTCGGGTCGAAATTTTTTATTTCGATATCTCAGCTCTGGAAGGGTCTAGAGCCTCCATTTTTGCACTCAGATCAAAGTCTTGTGGCCCTCTATCAGAATCCAGAGTTTTGAGAAGATTGGAGAAACTTAATTTTTCGCCCGAAAACGAAAAAAATCGAAAGGGGTAACACTGTCATTTTTTTTTTCGGGTCGAAATTTTGAATTTCGATATCTCAGCTCTGGAAGGGTCTAGAGCCTCCATTTTTGCACTCAGTTCAAAGTTTCGTGGCCCTCTATCAGAATCCAGAGTTTTGAGAAGATTGGAGAAACTTAATTTTTCACCCCAAAAAAAAAAACAAAAGGGGTAACACTGTCGTTTTTTTTTTCGGGTCGAAATTTTGATTTTCGATATCTCAGCTCTGGAAGGGTCTAGAGCCTCCATTTTTGCACTCAGGTCAAAGTCTCATGGCCCTCTATCAGAATCCAGAGTTTTGAGAAGATTGGAGAAACTTAATTTTTCGCCCGAAAATGAAAAAAAAACGAAAGGGGTAACACTGTCGTTTTTTTTTTTCGGGTCGAAATTTTGAATTTTGATATCTCAGCTCTGGAAGGGTCTAGAGCCTCCATTTTTGCACTCAGGTCAAAGTCTCGTGGCCCTCTATCAGAATCCAGAGTTTTGAGAAGATTGGAGAAACTTAATTTTTTGCCAGAAAACGAAAAAAACCAAAGGGGTACCACTGTCATTTTTTTTTTCGGGTCAAATTTTTGAGTTTCGATATCTCAGCTCTGGAAGGGTCTAGAGCCTCCATTTTTGCACTCAGGTCAAAGTTTCGTGGCCCTCTATCAGAATCCAGAGTTTTGAGAAGATTGGAGAAACTTAATTTTTCGCCCGAAAACGAAAAAAACGAAAGGGGTAACACTGTCGTTTTTTTTTTCGGGTCGAAATTTTGAGTTTTGATATCTCAGCTCTGGAAGGGTCTAGAGCCTCCATTTTTGCACTCAGGTCAAAGTTTCGTGGCCCTCTATCAGAATCCAGAGTTTTGAGAAGATTGGAGAAACTTAATTTTTCGCCCGAAAATGAAAAAAAAACGAAAGGGGTAACACTGTCGTTTTTTTTTTTCGGGTCGAAATTTTGAATTTTGATATCTCAGCTCTGGAAGGGTCTAGAGCCTCCATTTTTGCACTCAGGTCAAAGTCTCGTGGCCCTCTATCAGAATCCAGAGTTTTGAGAAGATTGGAGAAACTTAATTTTTCGCCCGAAAACGAAAAAAACGAAAGGGGTAACACTGTCGTTTTTTTTTCGGGTCGAAATTTTGAATTTCGATATCTCAGCTCTGGAAGGGTCTAGAGCCTCCATTTTTGCACTCAGGTCAAAGTCTCGTGGCCCTCTATCAGAATCCAGAGTTTTGAGAAGATTGGAGAAACTTAATTTTTCGCCCGAAAACGAAAAAAACGAAAGGGGTAACACTGTCGTTTTTTTTTTCGGGTCGAAATTTTGAATTTCGATATCTCAGCTCTGGAAGGGTCTAGAGCCTCCATTTTTGCACTCAGGTCAAAGTCTCGTGGCCCTCTATCAGAATCCAGAGTTTTGAGAAGATTGGAGAAACTTAATTTTTCGCCCGAAAATGAAAAAAAAACGAAAGGGGTAACACTGTCGTTTTTTTTTTCGGGTCGAAATTTTGAATTTCGATATCTCAGCTCTGGAAGGGTCTAGAGCCTCCATTTTTGCACTCAGGTCAAAGTCTCGTGGCCCTCTATCAGAATCCAGAGTTTTGAGAAGATTGGAGAAACTTAATTTTTCGCCCGAAAACGAAAAAAACGAAAGGGGTAACACTGTCGTTTTTTTTTTCGGGTCGAAATTTTGAATTTCGATATCTCAGCTCTGGAAGGGTCTAGAGCCTCCATTTTTGCACTCAGGTCAAAGTCTCGTGGCCCTCTATCAGAATCCAGAGTTTTGAGAAGATTGGAGAAACTTAATTTTTCGCCCGAAAACGAAAAAAACGAAAGGGGTAACACTGTCGTTTTTTTTTCGGGTCGAAATTTTGAATTTCGATATCTCAGCTCTGGAAGGGTCTAGAGCCTCCATTTTTGCACTCAGGTCAAAGTCTCGTGGCCCTCTATCAGAATCCAGAGTTTTGAGAAGATTGGAGAAACTTAATTTTTCGCCCGAAAACGAAAAAAACGAAAGGGGTAACACTGTCGTTTTTTTTTCGGGTCGAAATTTTGAATTTCGATATCTCAGCTCTGGAAGGGTCTAGAGCCTCCATTTTTGCACTCAGGTCAAAGTCTCGTGGCCCTCTATCAGAATCCAGAGTTTTGAGAAGATTGGAGAAACTTAATTTTTCGCCCGAAAATGAAAAAAAACGAAAGGGGTAACACTGTCGTTTTTTTTTCGGGTCGAAATTTTGAATTTCGATATCTCAGCTCTGGAAGGGTCTAGAGCCTCCATTTTTGCACTCAGGTCAAAGTCTCGTGGCCCTCTATCAGAATCCAGAGTTTTGAGAAGATTGGAGAAACTTAATTTTTCGCCCGAAAATGAAAAAAAACGAAAGGGGTAACACTGTCGTTTTTTTTTCGGGTCGAAATTTTGAATTTCGATATCTCAGCTCTGGAAGGGTCTAGAGCCTCCATTTTTGCACTCAGGTCAAAGTCTCGTGGCCCTCTATCAGAATCCAGAGTTTTGAGAAGATTGGAGAAACTTAATTTTTCGCCCGAAAACGAAAGGGGTAACACTGTCGTTTTTTTTTCGGGTCGAAATTTTGAATTTCGATATCTCAGCTCTGGAAGGGTCTAGAGCCTCCATTTTTGCACTCAGGTCAAAGTCTCGTGGCCCTCTATCAGAATCCAGAGTTTTGAGAAGATTGGAGAAACTTAATTTTTCGCCCGAAAACGAAAAAAAACGAAAGGGGTAACACTGTCGTTTTTTTTTCGGGTCGAAATTTTGAATTTCGATATCTCAGCTCTGGAAGGGTCTAGAGCCTCCATTTTTGCACTCAGGTCAAAGTCTCGTGGCCCTCTATCAGAATCCAGAGTTTTGAGAAGATTGGAGAAACTTAATTTTTCGCCCGAAAATGAAAAAAAACGAAAGGGGTAACACTGTCGTTTTTTTTTCGGGTCGAAATTTTGAATTTCGATATCTCAGCTCTGGAAGGGTCTAGAGCCTCCATTTTTGCACTCAGGTCAAAGTCTCGTGGCCCTCTATCAGAATCCAGAGTTTTGAGAAGATTGGAGAAACTTAATTTTTCGCCCGAAAATGAAAAAAAACGAAAGGGGTAACACTGTCGTTTTTTTTTTCGGGTCGAAATTTTGAATTTCGATATCTCAGCTCTGGAAGGGTCTAGAGCCTCCATTTTTGCACTCAGGTCAAAGTCTCGTGGCCCTCTATCAGAATCCAGAGTTTTGAGAAGATTGGAGAAACTTAATTTTTCGCCCGAAAACGAAAAAAAACGAAAGGGGTAACACTGTCGTTTTTTTTTCGGGTCGAAATTTTGAATTTCGATATCTCAGCTCTGGAAGGGTCTAGAGCCTCCATTTTTGCACTCAGGTCAAAGTCTCGTGGCCCTCTATCAGAATCCAGAGTTTTGAGAAGATTGGAGAAACTTAATTTTTCGCCCGAAAATGAAAAAAAACGAAAGGGGTAACACTGTCGTTTTTTTTTCGGGTCGAAATTTTGAATTTCGATATCTCAGCTCTGGAAGGGTCTAGAGCCTCCATTTTTGCACTCAGGTCAAAGTCTCGTGGCCCTCTATCAGAATCCAGAGTTTTGAGAAGATTGGAGAAACTTAATTTTTCGCCCGAAAATGAAAAAAAACGAAAGGGGTAACACTGTCGTTTTTTTTTTCGGGTCGAAATTTTGAATTTCGATATCTCAGCTCTGGAAGGGTCTAGAGCCTCCATTTTTGCACTCAGGTCAAAGTCTCGTGGCCCTCTATCAGAATCCAGAGTTTTGAGAAGATTGGAGAAACTTAATTTTTCGCCCGAAAACGAAAAAAAACGAAAGGGGTAACACTGTCGTTTTTTTTTCGGGTCGAAATTTTGAATTTCGATATCTCAGCTCTGGAAGGGTCTAGAGCCTCCATTTTTGCACTCAGGTCAAAGTCTCGTGGCCCTCTATCAGAATCCAGAGTTTTGAGAAGATTGGAGAAACTTAATTTTTCGCCCGAAAATGAAAAAAAACGAAAGGGGTAACACTGTCGTTTTTTTTTTCGGGTCGAAATTTTGAATTTCGATATCTCAGCTCTGGAAGGGTCTAGAGCCTCCATTTTTGCACTCAGGTCAAAGTCTCGTGGCCCTCTATCAGAATCCAGAGTTTTGAGAAGATTGGAGAAACTTAATTTTTCGCCCGAAAATGAAAAAAAACGAAAGGGGTAACACTGTCGTTTTTTTTTCGGGTCGAAATTTTGAATTTCGATATCTCAGCTCTGGAAGGGTCTAGAGCCTCCATTTTTGCACTCAGGTCAAAGTCTCGTGGCCCTCTATCAGAATCCAGAGTTTTGAGAAGATTGGAGAAACTTAATTTTTCGCCCGAAAATGAAAAAAAACGAAAGGGGTAACACTGTCGTTTTTTTTTCGGGTCGAAATTTTGAATTTCGATATCTCAGCTCTGGAAGGGTCTAGAGCCTCCATTTTTGCACTCAGGTCAAAGTCTCGTGGCCCTCTATCAGAATCCAGAGTTTTGAGAAGATTGGAGAAACTTAATTTTTCGCCCGAAAATGAAAAAAAACGAAAGGGGTAACACTGTCGTTTTTTTTTCGGGTCGAAATTTTGAATTTCGATATCTCAGCTCTGGAAGGGTCTAGAGCCTCCATTTTTGCACTCAGGTCAAAGTCTCGTGGCCCTCTATCAGAATCCAGAGTTTTGAGAAGATTGGAGAAACTTAATTTTTCGCCCGAAAATGAAAAAAAACGAAAGGGGTAACACTGTCGTTTTTTTTTCGGGTCGAAATTTTGAATTTCGATATCTCAGCTCTGGAAGGGTCTAGAGCCTCCATTTTTGCACTCAGGTCAAAGTCTCGTGGCCCTCTATCAGAATCCAGAGTTTTGAGAAGATTGGAGAAACTTAATTTTTCGCCCGAAAAAAAAAAACGAAAGGGGTAACACTGTCGTTTTTTTTTTCGGGTCGAAATTTTGAATTTCGATATCTCAGCTCTGGAAGGGTCTAGAGCCTCCATTTTTGCACTCAGGTCAAAGTCTCGTGGCCCTCTATCAGAATCCAGAGTTTTGAGAAGATTGGAGAAACTTAATTTTTCGCCCGAAAATGAAAAAAAACGAAAGGGGTAACACTGTCGTTTTTTTTTCGGGTCGAAATTTTGAATTTCGATATCTCAGCTCTGGAAGGGTCTAGAGCCTCCATTTTTGCACTCAGGTCAAAGTCTCGTGGCCCTCTATCAGAATCCAGAGTTTTGAGAAGATTGGAGAAACTTAATTTTTCGCCCGAAAATGAAAAAAACGAAAGGGGTAACACTGTCGTTTTTTTTTCGGGTCGAAATTTTGAATTTCGATATCTCAGCTCTGGAAGGGTCTAGAGCCTCCATTTTTGCACTCAGGTCAAAGTCTCGTGGCCCTCTATCAGAATCCAGAGTTTTGAGAAGATTGGAGAAACTTAATTTTTCGCCCGAAAATGAAAAAAACGAAAGGGGTAACACTGTCGTTTTTTTTTCGGGTCGAAATTTTGAATTTCGATATCTCAGCTCTGGAAGGGTCTAGAGCCTCCATTTTTGCACTCAGGTCAAAGTCTCGTGGCCCTCTATCAGAATCCAGAGTTTTGAGAAGATTGGAGAAACTTAATTTTTCGCCCGAAAATGAAAAAAAACGAAAGGGGTAACACTGTCGTTTTTTTTTCGGGTCGAAATTTTGAATTTCGATATCTCAGCTCTGGAAGGGTCTAGAGCCTCCATTTTTGCACTCAGGTCAAAGTCTCGTGGCCCTCTATCAGAATCCAGAGTTTTGAGAAGATTGGAGAAACTTAATTTTTCGCCCGAAAATGAAAAAAAACGAAAGGGGTAACACTGTCGTTTTTTTTTTCGGGTCGAAATTTTGAATTTCGATATCTCAGCTCTGGAAGGGTCTAGAGCCTCCATTTTTGCACTCAGGTCAAAGTCTCGTGGCCCTCTATCAGAATCCAGAGTTTTGAGAAGATTGGAGAAACTTAATTTTTCGCCCGAAAATGAAAAAAACGAAAGGGGTAACACTGTCGTTTTTTTTTCGGGTCGAAATTTTGAATTTCGATATCTCAGCTCTGGAAGGGTCTAGAGCCTCCATTTTTGCACTCAGGTCAAAGTCTCGTGGCCCTCTATCAGAATCCAGAGTTTTGAGAAGATTGGAGAAACTTAATTTTTCGCCCGAAAATGAAAAAAAACGAAAGGGGTAACACTGTCGTTTTTTTTTCGGGTCGAAATTTTGAATTTCGATATCTCAGCTCTGGAAGGGTCTAGAGCCTCCATTTTTGCACTCAGGTCAAAGTCTCGTGGCCCTCTATCAGAATCCAGAGTTTTGAGAAGATTGGAGAAACTTAATTTTTCGCCCGAAAATGAAAAAAAACGAAAGGGGTAACACTGTCGTTTTTTTTTCGGGTCGAAATTTTGAATTTCGATATCTCAGCTCTGGAAGGGTCTAGAGCCTCCATTTTTGCACTCAGGTCAAAGTCTCGTGGCCCTCTATCAGAATCCAGAGTTTTGAGAAGATTGGAGAAACTTAATTTTTCGCCCGAAAATGAAAAAAAACGAAAGGGGTAACACTGTCGTTTTTTTTTCGGGTCGAAATTTTGAATTTCGATATCTCAGCTCTGGAAGGGTCTAGAGCCTCCATTTTTGCACTCAGGTCAAAGTCTCGTGGCCCTCTATCAGAATCCAGAGTTTTGAGAAGATTGGAGAAACTTAATTTTTCGCCCGAAAATGAAAAAAAACGAAAGGGGTAACACTGTCGTTTTTTTTTCGGGTCGAAATTTTGAATTTCGATATCTCAGCTCTGGAAGGGTCTAGAGCCTCCATTTTTGCACTCAGGTCAAAGTCTCGTGGCCCTCTATCAGAATCCAGAGTTTTGAGAAGATTGGAGAAACTTAATTTTTCGCCCGAAAATGAAAAAAACGAAAGGGGTAACACTGTCGTTTTTTTTTCGGGTCGAAATTTTGAATTTCGATATCTCAGCTCTGGAAGGGTCTAGAGCCTCCATTTTTGCACTCAGGTCAAAGTCTCGTGGCCCTCTATCAGAATCCAGAGTTTTGAGAAGATTGGAGAAACTTAATTTTTCGCCCGAAAAAAAAAAAACGAAAGGGGTAACACTGTCGTTTTTTTTTTCGGGTCGAAATTTTGAATTTCGATATCTCAGCTCTGGAAGGGTCTAGAGCCTCCATTTTTGCACTCAGGTCAAAGTCTCGTGGCCCTCTATCAGAATCCAGAGTTTTGAGAAGATTGGAGAAACTTAATTTTTCGCCCGAAAATGAAAAAAACGAAAGGGGTAACACTGTCGTTTTTTTTTCGGGTCGAAATTTTGAATTTCGATATCTCAGCTCTGGAAGGGTCTAGAGCCTCCATTTTTGCACTCAGGTCAAAGTCTCGTGGCCCTCTATCAGAATCCAGAGTTTTGAGAAGATTGGAGAAACTTAATTTTTCGCCCGAAAACGAAAGGGGTAACACTGTCGTTTTTTTTTTCGGGTCGAAATTTTGAATTTCGATATCTCAGCTCTGGAAGGGTCTAGAGCCTCCATTTTTGCACTCAGGTCAAAGTCTCGTGGCCCTCTATCAGAATCCAGAGTTTTGAGAAGATTGGAGAAACTTAATTTTTCGCCCGAAAATGAAAAAAAACGAAAGGGGTAACACTGTCGTTTTTTTTTTCGGGTCGAAATTTTGAATTTCGATATCTCAGCTCTGGAAGGGTCTAGAGCCTCCATTTTTGCACTCAGGTCAAAGTCTCGTGGCCCTCTATCAGAATCCAGAGTTTTGAGAAGATTGGAGAAACTTAATTTTTCGCCCGAAAATGAAAAAAAACGAAAGGGGTAACACTGTCGTTTTTTTTTCGGGTCGAAATTTTGAATTTCGATATCTCAGCTCTGGAAGGGTCTAGAGCCTCCATTTTTGCACTCAGGTCAAAGTCTCGTGGCCCTCTATCAGAATCCAGAGTTTTGAGAAGATTGGAGAAACTTAATTTTTCGCCCGAAAATGAAAAAAAACGAAAGGGGTAACACTGTCGTTTTTTTTTCGGGTCGAAATTTTGAATTTCGATATCTCAGCTCTGGAAGGGTCTAGAGCCTCCATTTTTGCACTCAGGTCAAAGTCTCGTGGCCCTCTATCAGAATCCAGAGTTTTGAGAAGATTGGAGAAACTTAATTTTTCGCCCGAAAATGAAAAAAAACGAAAGGGGTAACACTGTCGTTTTTTTTTCGGGTCGAAATTTTGAATTTCGATATCTCAGCTCTGGAAGGGTCTAGAGCCTCCATTTTTGCACTCAGGTCAAAGTCTCGTGGCCCTCTATCAGAATCCAGAGTTTTGAGAAGATTGGAGAAACTTAATTTTTCGCCCGAAAATGAAAAAAAACGAAAGGGGTAACACTGTCGTTTTTTTTTCGGGTCGAAATTTTGAATTTCGATATCTCAGCTCTGGAAGGGTCTAGAGCCTCCATTTTTGCACTCAGGTCAAAGTCTCGTGGCCCTCTATCAGAATCCAGAGTTTTGAGAAGATTGGAGAAACTTAATTTTTCGCCCGAAAAAAAAAAAACGAAAGGGGTAACACTGTCGTTTTTTTTTCGGGTCGAAATTTTGAATTTCGATATCTCAGCTCTGGAAGGGTCTAGAGCCTCCATTTTTGCACTCAGGTCAAAGTCTCGTGGCCCTCTATCAGAATCCAGAGTTTTGAGAAGATTGGAGAAACTTAATTTTTCGCCCGAAAATGAAAAAAACGAAAGGGGTAACACTGTCGTTTTTTTTTTCGGGTCGAAATTTTGAATTTCGATATCTCAGCTCTGGAAGGGTCTAGAGCCTCCATTTTTGCACTCAGGTCAAAGTCTCGTGGCCCTCTATCAGAATCCAGAGTTTTGAGAAGATTGGAGAAACTTAATTTTTCGCCCGAAAATGAAAAAAAACGAAAGGGGTAACACTGTCGTTTTTTTTTCGGGTCGAAATTTTGAATTTCGATATCTCAGCTCTGGAAGGGTCTAGAGCCTCCATTTTTGCACTCAGGTCAAAGTCTCGTGGCCCTCTATCAGAATCCAGAGTTTTGAGAAGATTGGAGAAACTTAATTTTTCGCCCAAAAAAAAAAAACGAAAGGGGTAACACTGTCGTTTTTTTTTCGGGTCGAAATTTTGAATTTCGATATCTCAGCTCTGGAAGGGTCTAGAGCCTCCATTTTTGCACTCAGGTCAAAGTCTCGTGGCCCTCTATCAGAATCCAGAGTTTTGAGAAGATTGGAGAAACTTAATTTTTCGCCCGAAAATGAAAAAAAACGAAAGGGGTAACACTGTCGTTTTTTTTTTCGGGTCGAAATTTTGAATTTCGATATCTCAGCTCTGGAAGGGTCTAGAGCCTCCATTTTTGCACTCAGGTCAAAGTCTCGTGGCCCTCTATCAGAATCCAGAGTTTTGAGAAGATTGGAGAAACTTAATTTTTCGCCCGAAAATGAAAAAAAACGAAAGGGGTAACACTGTCGTTTTTTTTTCGGGTCGAAATTTTGAATTTCGATATCTCAGCTCTGGAAGGGTCTAGAGCCTCCATTTTTGCACTCAGGTCAAAGTCTCGTGGCCCTCTATCAGAATCCAGAGTTTTGAGAAGATTGGAGAAACTTAATTTTTCGCCCGAAAATGAAAAAAAACGAAAGGGGTAACACTGTCGTTTTTTTTTCGGGTCGAAATTTTGAATTTCGATATCTCAGCTCTGGAAGGGTCTAGAGCCTCCATTTTTGCACTCAGGTCAAAGTCTCGTGGCCCTCTATCAGAATCCAGAGTTTTGAGAAGATTGGAGAAACTTAATTTTTCGCCCGAAAATGAAAAAAACGAAAGGGGTAACACTGTCGTTTTTTTTTCGGGTCGAAATTTTGAATTTCGATATCTCAGCTCTGGAAGGGTCTAGAGCCTCCATTTTTGCACTCAGGTCAAAGTCTCGTGGCCCTCTATCAGAATCCAGAGTTTTGAGAAGATTGGAGAAACTTAATTTTTCGCCCGAAAATGAAAAAAAACGAAAGGGGTAACACTGTCGTTTTTTTTTCGGGTCGAAATTTTGAATTTCGATATCTCAGCTCTGGAAGGGTCTAGAGCCTCCATTTTTGCACTCAGGTCAAAGTCTCGTGGCCCTCTATCAGAATCCAGAGTTTTGAGAAGATTGGAGAAACTTAATTTTTCGCCCGAAAATGAAAAAAAACGAAAGGGGTAACACTGTCGTTTTTTTTTCGGGTCGAAATTTTGAATTTCGATATCTCAGCTCTGGAAGGGTCTAGAGCCTCCATTTTTGCACTCAGGTCAAAGTCTCGTGGCCCTCTATCAGAATCCAGAGTTTTGAGAAGATTGGAGAAACTTAATTTTTCGCCCAAAAAAAAAAAAACGAAAGGGGTAACACTGTCGTTTTTTTTTTCGGGTCGAAATTTTGAATTTCGATATCTCAGCTCTGGAAGGGTCTAGAGCCTCCATTTTTGCACTCAGGTCAAAGTCTCGTGGCCCTCTATCAGAATCCAGAGTTTTGAGAAGATTGGAGAAACTTAATTTTTCGCCCGAAAATGAAAAAAAACGAAAGGGGTAACACTGTCGTTTTTTTTTCGGGTCGAAATTTTGAATTTCGATATCTCAGCTCTGGAAGGGTCTAGAGCCTCCATTTTTGCACTCAGGTCAAAGTCTCGTGGCCCTCTATCAGAATCCAGAGTTTTGAGAAGATTGGAGAAACTTAATTTTTCGCCCGAAAATGAAAAAAAACGAAAGGGGTAACACTGTCGTTTTTTTTTCGGGTCGAAATTTTGAATTTCGATATCTCAGCTCTGGAAGGGTCTAGAGCCTCCATTTTTGCACTCAGGTCAAAGTCTCGTGGCCCTCTATCAGAATCCAGAGTTTTGAGAAGATTGGAGAAACTTAATTTTTCGCCCGAAAAAAAAAAAACGAAAGGGGTAACACTGTCGTTTTTTTTTTCGGGTCGAAATTTTGAATTTCGATATCTCAGCTCTGGAAGGGTCTAGAGCCTCCATTTTTGCACTCAGGTCAAAGTCTCGTGGCCCTCTATCAGAATCCAGAGTTTTGAGAAGATTGGAGAAACTTAATTTTTCGCCCGAAAATGAAAAAAAACGAAAGGGGTAACACTGTCGTTTTTTTTTTCGGGTCGAAATTTTGAATTTCGATATCTCAGCTCTGGAAGGGTCTAGAGCCTCCATTTTTGCACTCAGGTCAAAGTCTCGTGGCCCTCTATCAGAATCCAGAGTTTTGAGAAGATTGGAGAAACTTAATTTTTCGCCCGAAAATGAAAAAAAACGAAAGGGGTAACACTGTCGTTTTTTTTTTCGGGTCGAAATTTTGAATTTCGATATCTCAGCTCTGGAAGGGTCTAGAGCCTCCATTTTTGCACTCAGGTCAAAGTCTCGTGGCCCTCTATCAGAATCCAGAGTTTTGAGAAGATTGGAGAAACTTAATTTTTCGCCCGAAAACGAAAAAAAACGAAAGGGGTAACACTGTCGTTTTTTTTTTCGGGTCGAAATTTTGAATTTCGATATCTCAGCTCTGGAAGGGTCTAGAGCCTCCATTTTTGCACTCAGGTCAAAGTCTCGTGGCCCTCTATCAGAATCCAGAGTTTTGAGAAGATTGGAGAAACTTAATTTTTCGCCAAAAATGAAAAAAAACGAAAGGGGTAACACTGTCGTTTTTTTTTCGGGTCGAAATTTTGAATTTCGATATCTCAGCTCTGGAAGGGTCTAGAGCCTCCATTTTTGCACTCAGGTCAAAGTCTCGTGGCCCTCTATCAGAATCCAGAGTTTTGAGAAGATTGGAGAAACTTAATTTTTCGCCCGAAAACGAAAGGGGTAACACTGTCGTTTTTTTTTCGGGTCGAAATTTTGAATTTCGATATCTCAGCTCTGGAAGGGTCTAGAGCCTCCATTTTTGCACTCAGGTCAAAGTTTCGTGGCCCTCTATCAGAATCCAGAGTTTTGAGAAGATTGGAGAAACTTAATTTTTCGCCCGAAAACGAAAAAAACGAAAGGGGTAACACTGTCGTTTTTTTTTTCGGGTCGAAATTTTGAATTTCGATATCTCAGCTCTGGAAGGGTCTAGAGCCTCCATTTTTGCACTCAGGTCAAAGTCTCGTGGCCCTCTATCAGAATCCAGAGTTTTGAGAAGATTGGAGAAACTTAATTTTTCGCCCGAAAATGAAAAAAAACGAAAGGGGTAACACTGTCGTTTTTTTTTCGGGTCGAAATTTTGAATTTCGATATCTCAGCTCTGGAAGGGTCTAGAGCCTCCATTTTTGCACTCAGGTCAAAGTTTCGTGGCCCTCTATCAGAATCCAGAGTTTTGAGAAGATTGGAGAAACTTAATTTTTCGCCCAAAAATGAAAAAAAACGAAAGGGGTAACACTGTCGTTTTTTTTTCGGGTCGAAATTTTGAATTTCGATATCTCAGCTCTGGAAGGGTCTAGAGCCTCAATTTTTGCACTCAGGTCAAAGTTTCGTGGGCCTCTATCAGAATCCAGAGTTTTGAGAAGATTGGAGAAACTTAATTTTTCGCCCGAAAACGAAAGGGGTAACACTGTCGTTTTTTTTTCGGGTCGAAATTTTGAATTTTGATATCTCAGCTCTGGAAGGGTCTAGAGCCTCCATTTTTGCACTCAGGTCAAAGTTTCGTGGCCCTCTATCAGAATCCAGAGTTTTGAGAAGATTGGAGAAACTTAATTTTTCGCCCGAAAATGAAAAAAAAAACAAAAGGGGTAACACTGTCGTTTTTTTTTTTCGGGTCAAAATTTTTAATTTTGATATCTCAGCTCTGGAAGGGTCTAGAGCCTCCATTTTTGCACTCAGGTCAAAGTTTCATGGCCCTCTATCAGAATCCAGAGTTTTGAGAAGATTGGAGAAACTTAATTTTTCGCCCGAAAACGAAAAAAACGAAAGGGGTAACACTGTCGTTTTTTTTTTCGGGTCGAAATTTTGAATTTAGATATCTCAGCTCTGGAAGGGTCTAGAGCCTCCATTTTTGCACTCAGGTCAAAGTTTCGTGGCCCTCTATCAGAATCCAGAGTTTCGAGAAGATTGGAGAAACTTAATTTTTCGCCCGAAAACGAAAAAAAAAACGACAGGGGTAACACTGTCGTTTTTTTGGGGGGTCGAAATTTTGAGTTTCTCTGATCTTCTCGAAACTCTGGATTCTGATAGAGGGCCTTGGGACTTAGACCTGAGTGCAAAAATGGAGGCTCTAGATATATCAACCCGGTCACACTAAATGTGTCTCGCACGCAGTGCGTTCATATTGCAATTTATATGCGAAAATTAGTTTTTACATGCATAGGAAACGCACCGTGTGTAATATACGTTTGGTTAGGATTATGGCAAGCCAAGAGGTTCAGAATTACACCATAAATGAATCGTGTTTACTGCCATAGTTATTAACATATAGTAAGGATAAGCATGATGTGTATATTGCCTAATTAGGGCCCAAGCCCTGAAAGGGCGAAGGCCCAATTGTTTTCCTTAGGATTATTAGGGCCCAAGCCCTGAAAGGGCGAAGGCCCTATTGTTTTTCTTCCGATTATTAGGGCCCAAGCCCTGAAAGGGCGAAGGCCCTATTGTTTTCCTTAGGATTATTTATTAGGGCCCAAGCCCTGAAAGGGCGAAGTTTGAAACCGCTTTGCTAAAGAAAATATTGGAAATTCATAAGCAACAAACAATCATTTAACTTCGATGGTTTAATGCTTCCTGCACACAATTCATTGACTGTACAAAAATACTTTATGGTTTTCCAAACCATCTCAGTGTAACAGCTTACTTTTCTTTCTTACTATATTCCTTTATTGTAAAGAATTGAACTGTCCTGCAAAAGATTTTGTAAATTTATTTTTCATAGTATTTATTGGTAAAGACTGTACAGTTAACAGCACTGAAAAAAAATATCAGATAACCTAAAATGTGCTGGTTTTTCACAAATATGATTTAATACCAATACGTTACATTAAGGGTCAAATAAAATATAAATGGCACATTCAAGTTAAAAGTTACAAATGAATGTTGAAACCATTGTTTCTAAATATGATGTACAGGTCAGGTATAAAGAATATTTTTGCTCAGGTGGTGAAAAAATAGAAAAAAATTAGAGGGAACATTGAACTGTGTTCACGATCATAGGCCCTGTCCCAAATGGCACACTTCATATGAATTTTCAGTGTTGTGTACTTATGTAATGTGTCTGTTAAATCCATGACTGTCTGTAGGGTGTTTTATTTTTCATTTTAGGTTTCAGAAGGTTGCTCACGCATACATTTTGGTTGATATGTGCCCTCGATGCGCACTTTTGCAGAGCCCACACTGTTGCAAGCTCTACGGCACACTTCTTTTCGACAGTCAAAGCAGTGTTACGTTTGTGCACAATAACCCTAAAGGCACCAGGGTGGCGGTGCCACCGGCTATATATATATATATATATATATATATATATAAATATAGCTGCGAGCAGCGATGAAGGGCCAAAGGCGGAGGTACCGCCACCCGGTGCCTTCAGGTAACTAAAGGCACCGGGGTTGCGGTGCCACCGGCTTGGGCCCGCCATCGCTGCTCGCAGCTATATTTATTCTTCTAATTATTTTTCTGCTACCTTTTGGGCATTTTTGTGCTCGAAAACTCTTGAAACTTTGCACACGGGTCAAAACCCGCGGCCATCAGAGCCGGGCTGAAGCTGGTACCCGGGCGTGGCAGGGCGGCTCGTCAGCGCCCCCTGGAACGGGGTCCGAACACTTGGTCCATAACTCAAACACGCTTGTATGTAATAATATGAAACTCAGTACACATGTTGATCTCATCGTTTCATCTATACCTCGCGCTCTTACTTTTTACCCCAGCCCAACAGGAAGTCGGCTATTGAGGTTTGTTTGTAAAACGCTCGCAATGGAATGTGAAATACTCCTCCTAGAGCTTTGATCCAAATTCGACGAAACTTGGTCAGCGTGAAGTCAAGACATTGAGGATGAAAGTTTGCGAGGGGATTTTTGATATCTCGAACGGTTTGGCCGTGGCGAGGAAACGAAATCATGGCGAGAAACGTGAAACAGGAAGTGTGTTATAACTTCAGCATACATTAACTGATCTTGATGAAACTTCAGCAGTGTGTTCGCTGATGAATTAAATTAACTTGGTCCATACACTTGATCTGAAAATTTGGTCCATAAATCAAACACACTTGCATGTAATAATATGAAACTTGGTACACATATAGATCTCATCGTTTCATATATACTTCACACTCTTACTTTTTACCCCAGCCCAACAGGAAGTCGGCTATTTAGGGTTGTGTTTAAAACATACCCAGGTGAAAAAGACGTACAATTAAGTGTATTAAAAATGTACTTAAATATGTTTGTAATACAATACAAATATAATGTAATGCATTTTTAATACACTTAATTGTACGTCTTTTTCACCTGGGTATGCAATGGAATTTAAAGTATTGCTCCTAGAGCACTGAACCAAATTCGACGAAACTCGATCAGCGTGAAGCCAAGACATTAAGGATAAAAAAGTGCCAAGAGATTTTTGATATCTCAAACGGTTTGGCCGTGGCGAGGAAACGAAATTATGGCGAGAAACGTGAAACAGGATGTGTGTTATAACTTCAGCATACATTAACTGATCTTGATGAAACTTCAGCAGTGTCTTCGCTGTAAGAGGACGGTCACATGGATGGGACTATTGTGAGTCAAAGTTATAGCGCCACCAACTGGCAGCAGGAAGTGTGTCACTTTCAAAATGCTTTGAAATCACCCTTTTATTTTTACCCGATTTGCTTCAAACTTCATCTGTATAATGTAAACATACGGCAGATGTAGACCTGTGAACGGATTCTTGATATCTTTGATACTGTTTCTGTGGCAACGCATCAAACTTTAACATTCTTTTAGGATGCTTTTGGGACTATTAGCATGCTTGAAATTGCTTGAAACAGATAGATACAGATAGCTCGACAGATACATCACATTTATTAGCCAGTAGACATGTGCAACTATGGCAAAAGATTAAAGTAATGTCAAAAAAGTAAACACTAAAAGCCTCATATCTTCTAAAAATGTAATTATACATAATTTGTTTCTAAATTATATTATACAAATATTATAACTAAACCAATTTTTCCCTTTTTTCATTTAAGAATTATGTTTACGTTCAAAAACAGCCAGAATGGTTGTAAAATTTAGAAAAAAAATAATAATCTGAGTCATACGTAGTGCTATACTGCCCTCTTGTGTTCAATATCAGGTAGGCCTATTGTGTATATTCCCACCGGTTAATCAACGTGTGACTCCGCTGGGACTTTTAGAGTTTTTAAATTGCTTACTTAAAACCGAAAGTCAAAATACGGATGTCCGCACAAGGTAATGGTGTGGAGTAGAACGAGCGTTTTAAATAAATTCCTATTAAGTAGGATTGAACTAAACAGAATGAATGTTCACTCTGTTCTGCTGGTTCCTCGCTGGTGGATCATATTATTATTTTGTCGTAATCTATGACAAAAATGCTATTATAAACTATATTAATGGATAATACACATTGCTCTTTGTATTGTTGAAAAATACATTCATGAAAAACAAGATAACAAAAATCAAAAAGATATAGCCATGGGTACTATAAAATTGCTACTAAACATTTTTGAAATGTATAGCACAGATGTTTAATGAGGCAGCAACATATAATTGAAAGGCAATTAATAATCTATCATTGCGTCACTGTATTATGATATTAAAGGCTCCAATACGGTGCAGCACAAAGCACTTATGTGCATCCCGAGCGGAGAATGATGTGCTTGAAGCCACATGAAGTTACAGCGTGTTGAGTCCGCATTGAAAAGTTCAAAGCACAAAGGAAATACATATTTATGAACAGTGTATTATACATTATCTATCTCTGCAATAGTTTATTGAGCCTTTTCTTTTAAAGGTTTTAAATTTCAGTTACTGTGTGCGTGAAGAACAATTATAGTGCTCTGACTCTAGTGTTTTGATCTAACCGACAGCGTCCGACACCCGGTAGAAAGTAACACGATTAAGTTACAGCAATAAAGTCCAACAAGAAAAAGTTTCTTCATTCGAAACCATAGACCTTTAGACCTTTATCTTAAAGATCGAGTATAATAGGATTAACATTGGATCATCTTGAAGATCGTTTCATCATTGACTGTAACCGAATGCGACGCGCTGTTTGAATGCTGAATGGAGAATGACTGACAGCCGCAGAGAGGGAAAAGTTTACGTGTTCTTGAATTTAATGACTTAAATATTAATTTCTATATATCACATAATGGCTTCAGGACAATTATAATGCAGTACACGAAAACTTTATGGTACTTTAGAAAGTTTTGTGCCTTTTGTGGGGATTAACAATAACATAAAATAGCATATGCACAATATAGGATTTGAATCAGCCTCGTCTGATCAATACCCGATCCGGCAAAGATGGCAGTATCAGAGCCGATACCGATCCTGAGGATCTAATCGGCGCATCCCTAACTACTAAAATGTAAACACACGGCAGATGTATACCTGGATGTACACCTGACCTTTCAGAAGGTTGCTCACGCATACTTTGTGGTTAATATGTGCCCTCGATGCTCACTTTTGCAGAGCACTCACTGATGCAAGCTCTTCAGCACACTTCTTTTCGACAGTCATAGCGGGGGTACGTTTTTGCTCGTCGTGCAGAATAACCCTAAAGGCACCAAGGTCGCGGTGCCACCGGCTTATATATATATAAATATAGCTGTGAGCAGCGATGAAGGGCCAAAGCCGGCAGTACCGCCAACCCGGTGCCTTTAGGTAACTAAAGGCACCGGGGTTGCGGTGCCACCGGCTTGGGCCCGCAATCGCTGCTCGCAGCTATATTTGCAAGCTTGTTTCAGAAACGGTGACATTTTTTTTCCATCATATGGAACATCATTATAGGAGTATTAGATTGAATGAGTTAGAATTAAATGTTTTATTAATCATTAGAAAATAGACATTAAGAAAATAAATTATGCAAGTACTTTTACTTTTAATACTTAAAGTACATTTAAAATCAGGTACTTTTTACTTTTTACTTAAGTATGGTTGTCATTGTGTTACTTCTACTTTTACTAAAGTAAATATTTATCTGGTTATTTGTAGTTTTACTTAAGTACTGAGATTCAGTACTTCCTCCACCACTGTGCATGATTTACTGTATGCAAGTACATTTTTCATTTGTAATTTGTAAAACGGAAACTTTAAAAAGGCCCATATACACCAGGATGAACATTATTTGCCAGCGTTTTTCAACGTGTTTTTTGTATTCACACCCAAGCCAACATGACATCATGACTTTTGCGTAAACATACACGGCACTTTCGAGTCAAGTGGCGTGTTATCTATACGCATTTTAAGCTATCCGCGTGTATGTCTACGCCATTAATGTCCGAGTGATTCCGCGTGTCTGTACACGCCGTCAAATGTCCGAGCGAAACGAAGCAAAATGTACATCTACATCTGGGGAGCTATCTTTTTTTTTCCTAGGATGGTAAGGGAACAGTCATAAATGCCATTAACCCCAGTGACGGGTAGGTTTAGGGACGAGGTTGAGGTAAGTCATATATTCATATATACAGTAATAATGTTAAGTCAACGGCGTTCATAAACACGCTGAAAAGCGATTACGCGTGTTGATAGCACGGCAAAAATGGAAATACGAATTGGCATGTCATACACGCGCTATTTCATGCGATCAGGCTGCCCAAGCGATATTCGCTGGCGATGAGCCGAGTGAACGTGCAAATTAATTCCCTGACATTAGATGGCGCTTAATGTAAAACAGAAATACCCCGAGTCTCTTTTGTTGATATTTTTGTAGTCGCTGTGGCGTTTATCATATAGCTCTTTATGCTCCGAGACCAACGAGACCAGCTCCTCAACATTCATCTTGGTAATAGATATCTTGCCTCGCATCTTCCTCGTTTTCCGGCAGTGCATACGGTGGCGTATATCTTCTTCGCCGTTACGTATGTGTGCTCGGTTAAGACCATTTTGCGTCTGAGCACCCCAAGTTAGTTTTACTGTAACTTTAGAACCACCAGACACGTGAGCAAAAGCGACAATCTCATTGGTCGGATAGTTTTTGACGCGGCGCGTCAAACCAAAAAAAATTAACCCAAGGCGTTTTTTTTCAAATGACGCTTTTACGCGTGGCGTTTTTTGCGTCGGTGTGCCAAATTTCAAAAACACATTTAGTCTGAAATCGTAGCAGACCAGTTTTTGAGAAGTTGGACTAACAGACTTAATGCGATTCACCCTGCCAAGCACATATGTTAATCAGGCTGTAATGGGCCTCTGTATCATATACTTGCTTCGTAAGGTTTTGAAATAAATATTCAGTACTAGTTTTGGATAGACCGACAAAGACTGTAGCTCAATTATAACTGTCTATATAAACTGATAATAGATTATTGTCTATAATCTCGAGCACTGATATCTTGCGTTACATGCTTAAACTGTTGGCAGCTCTCTTCAGATCTTCTCACTCATAGGTGGCTTGGTGATTTTCTGTGATCATGAAACTGAAAAAAGTTTGGTGGAAAATTGAGAATACTTGTGATTCTGTGACCAATGAAATAAAATGAACTAAATTCCATTTGGTTCCTGAAAATATTCTGGCGATGGTTTGCTCGGGCTTGAAGTTGTTCCTCACACCACAGGATGTAAACCTTCTGTTTCATGTCTCAACAGCCAAGCACACATCCATCACACTTACGCAAGCAAGACAGTGGTATTGAAAACCTCCCCTCTTCCAGTAGATCATCCTTGGGATTTGAGCTGAAATGATTTCATATGAATGTTATGGCACAATCCTGGCAGAAAGAGCATCGGATTCTACTACTAAACAGTTTATATTTTCAGCTCTTATGATTCACAGCTGTGCTGTCTCTACCATTCACCTCAACGTACAGCTGCGGGATGACAAAGCAGAGGAAATTGGATTTGACAGTGTTTTTCATTCTTTCATCCCCAAAATAACATTACCCATGATTTCCCATCCCTGACAATGTGATGATAATGGATGAGGGCAAAAGCTAAGTTTACAATAGGGGATCTTCATTTGAAGAAGGCGCCATGAGCAAAGATAGAGCAGGAAAACAAACGCTGAAGTGCTGATATGTAGAGCAATGAGTGATAGAACATCTTTGCTGTTCATCCATTGAGGGAAAAGACTGTTGACTGAGAGTCAGATCTCTTGCATTTGCCAGGATGCTGAGGCTTGATGCTTCCTAAAACTAAAGCTCCTCAATATAAACATACAGAGCGTTGGGCGTGCAGAAACTAAATGCTCCATTTACGTGGGTTTACATGCATTTATTGGTATGAATTGCCCTATTGTGCATTTGTTTACCAGATGTATTAGAACTCACTAAGGGGCCAATGTAATTTAGCTGTTAAATAATAAAGGATGAGCTAACTGCGTTGCAACTTAAGTGGAGAAACAAATTCCAGAACACAAAAGGAAATACTTTGGATAATGTTGTGTCCATAGCACTCCATACAATGAATAATAATAATAATGGGGTCCAGTGTTGTTTTGGACCCCATGGACTCTCATTGTATGGACTGAAACAGAATTTTTCTAAATATCTTCTTTTGTGTTCTGCATAAGAAAAACTCAAACTAGTACGGAATGACATGTGGGTGAGTAAATGATGACAATTTTTCTTTGATGATGAACTATACTTTTGAAATTCAACTCAAATAAGTAGAGTTTTTTAAATTTATATATATTTTTAAAAGGTCTTAAAGCTTTTATATCTGTTTAAAATGGAAATGGAAATATAGAATATGGAATATAGAAATGTTATATAGAAATGTTATTCTTTATATTTGATACATTTTATGAATCAGGGTGAAACAACACTCAATTTCCAAGAACTCCTGCCTGATTTCTTAGATTTCAGTAAATCACACTTTCTGTAATTCCGATTCAACTTCCTAGGAGATGTGACCAATTAAACTCAAATCCCAACTCATGAGTTGAAAGGAAACCACTTCAATTTTCAATTCAATTTTGCCCAAACCCTTAATAGAAGAAGTTGGGGATTTAAGAGAAAGAAAAGCAACTTTTAACACTCTTGAAATAGAATTCCACGAGGAAGTGATCACAACTGAGAAGCATTTAGCATGACTTAATACACTCCGATCATATGCCAATGAGATGAAACCGATATTCCAAATAATCAACTAAGTATCACTTATACTGCCTGGTACTGCAGAACAAATGAGAATCACAGCAAAATCCAATCAAAACAGGAAATTGTGTGTATTTTCAAAGGCAGCTCTAATAGAGGACTACAAATCCTAGCAAAACAATGTGCCATACTTTGAGTGAAACTTTTTTCCATGGAACCTCCAGCTGTTGTGTATTCCCACTGTGGCCGCTGTGCACGGACAATACTTACATGTTTTGGATGCTGGAGGAACTAAGGCTTATAAAATAACAGCTAGTGCACTGACTAGCCTCCAAGGGGATGGAGATGGCTTCATTTGAATGAGAATAGTCCCCCTGTCCCCTGAGATAAGACTGAATCAACATGAGGTCTGACAATTCAGAATGGCTTTCAGCGCATAATGTGAAGGATAAAGTCTCTTTGCTTTTCCTTTCTTGGCTAATGCATTTGAGGTGCATCAGACAGGGTGTTCGGGGAGATTCAGCCTTGGACACTGCCAAAGACCTAAAGCATATCTGCTACTTTGCACAGCCATTATCCAGGTTTTCGTTTTTCCTCCCAGGGTCTCCAGGAGACTGGTTTTGCACTGTCCTCACGCATTACTTCTCGCGCTGATTGAAGACCGATCCTGTCACCCCGTGTTTTCCAGGCTTTCAGGCCACCCAGTATGGACGAAACTCATGCATGTCATCCCTCTGTGTGGTCCTCTCGAAAGAGAAACAGATAGACACAGAGGAAACGCAAAGCAAGTGCCAACAGAGAAAGAGATGTTTCAAAATCTGACAGTGTCATTTCTGGGAAAGGAAGGAAGAGAGGGAAAGGAAAGAAGGAGGCGGTGGCGGGGGGAGCCCAGTAAAACAAGCAAAGAGTCTGAGCTGATTGTGAGTGTGGGACTCTTGCCATGCTAAGAGAGCAGGAGACTGGAGGGAGGCCGTGCGTGTGTGGAGGGAGAGCGAGCGAGAAATGAGAAGAATCTCCAGACTTCAGTAAAACATTCGGTATTCTGCTCGTTCGCACTAAATGCTGAAAGAGAGCCACAAAGGATTAATTAACATGAAAGCGCCAGCAGATTATATACAGCTCTGCTTAAAGAGATGAGAAAACAGTTATTTCAGTCCACATGGCATCCAACTGCTTTGACTGATCATTAGGGGCCAGTTAGCAGCCTTTACCATCTCAGTCTCATCCAGGAGACGGAGTCGCCTTTCACTATAAAAGCCTTGAAATGAGCGCAGTAAACACAACAATTAAAAAAAAAAAAAAACGCTCCATGTAAATCTATCTTTTAGAAGAAGAAAAAAATTAAAACAACCCCTTCCTTTCTTTAATGGGGTTTATTTGTGGTTTGCTGGATTAAAAGGCCTGTTTCCGGCCCACATGTTGGAGATGCCGGTCGCCCCTGAAGGTGTTTAGTGCGAGCGAGCCGTGTAGCGGCGAGGCACAGGCAGCTGGGAGAGATTAATAAAGAGAGGGAAGGCTAGTAAATACTGCTGCCCTGCAGTGATGAATGCCTCCGTAGTCCACAGACAGCAGGATGGGAGATAAGGGGAGAAAAGACAAACACTCCATTTCAGCTCGGGACACGTTGCACCCAGCCAGGCCTCAACCTAAATGAGCACTTGGACCAAAGGTCTCCAAACACCAGAGGTCAGCATACCGTGGGCTTGGGAAGAAGTCGTGACTAGACAAAAAGTACAAATTACGAAAGGCTCGGCTTTCTGGTCCGAAAAAATGGTGAATAAAAAAAAGGATTTTTAAATGATTTCAATTACCTATTTTAATTCACTGTGTAACTTAAAAAAGTGAGGAAACCCATTGCCTTAAAATTAAGTAAATAAACTTGACGCGTAATTGAAAAAAAAAGTTTGACAGCTCCACATTACATTTTTTTGTCTTCAATTATGAATTACGCTTATTTACTAAATTAAGGCAATGGGTTTAACTTTTTTAAGTTGGCCTAAGACACGAAACGAGAAAACGAACAGTAATTATATCGTTTTTACCTCTTGTAACCACAGCAATGTTTAAGTGATCTGAGGGCACGGGTGCTTTTTGGCTGTGGTAACAAGCGGTAAAAACAATATAAATACTATTCATTTTCTCACACAAACTGCTCTCTCATCCCATGTTGTCCATGTCTTTCTTTCTTCAGTCGAAAAGAAATTAAGGTTTTTGAGGAAACCATTCCAGGATTTTTCTCCATATAATGGACTTCAATGGCAACCAATGGTTTGAAGGTCCAAATGTCAGTCTCAATGCAGCTTCGAAAGGCTCGACACGATCCCAGCCGAGAAATAATGGTATTATCTAGCTAAATGAACGGTCAATTTTCTAAAATAAAAAATGAAAATGATATACTTTTTAACCAAAAATGCCTGTCTTGTACCATCTCTGAGATGTGGAAAATCTCATCACGTTGGAAAAGTCATGAGTGACATTGTTAAACATTCATGTAATTCTCATAATTTGTCAGTATCTTTAATTTATATTATTCCCCCCATTGATTTTGTATTGTGTTATTATTTGTGTATTGTTAAGCATTAATACATAAAAATAAATCTTTAAACATCTAGGATATGGACACATAAGGACCATTTTAAACAATAAATGGAAACAAATGCATATAAATATGTCATTCAACATACAATAAGTCCTCCTACTCCAAGCTTGTGAACACTAAGTCGTAACTTCCGACTACGTCACGCGTGACCTTTCCAATGTGATGACGCAATGCATCTCAGAGACGGTACAGGACGGGCATTTTACGACAGGAATTTTTTTTTACAGTGTGTGAAATGTTTTTATTTAAAAAACTTTTTTATATTAATGTTTCATTTCATTCATACATTTTATAGGATTAAAGGATGAATAGAATGATCAAAAGGACAACCATTTACTTGAAATAGAAATCATTTGTAACATTATAAATGTCTTTAGTGCCACCTTCATCAATTATTATTATTCAATTTTCAATATCTTTCAAATAAATAAAACATACACCTAAAAATGTACTATCCCTTACTAAAGTCTATCCCATATTATTTTATGCAGAGAAAATTGGTATATTATTTCCTCTGAAAAGTGTGAACACAGACTCTGTAGAGCTATCGTGTTTGAAAACAATCCTTATTAGTTGGACAGAAATTATAAAGTTGCAAAGAAATTATAAACTTTTAAGGACTACTTGATTCAGCAGCTGTTTATAGTGACAAACAGGAGTCAATCATGTACTTCACATAAAATCCTACTATGCAATACACTGAAAATCATGAAGGGCGATGTATGTGCAGCCAAGCAGATGGAAACTATTTATTGATATGCACACAAGTGAATTATGTCTTGTTTTACCAAAGAAGAGGAATGCTGTGGTTATGAAGTGGGGAGAAAGAGCAGAAAACAGCTAAATTTGGCCAATGGGAAAGGAAAGCAACGTTTAGTTTGAGGTTTATGGAGGAAATTTTCCTTTTGTGATGAAACAATCAAGCAAAAGCTACAGTATGCACATTACAAGGAAGACTGTAGAGCAAACATCAGTTTAGCAAGTTCCCTAGTATGTCTGTAAAAACACAATGACACATATTATTGCAACCTCAACATCTCTATCTTGCTGTAGATAGAAAAGAGATTTAATTGGCACATAATTTGAGTGTGAAAGTTGGGGACATAAAAGCAGGTATAAGACAAAAGAAGTTAATTGTGAGCATGAAGGATGCTGGGGCAGTTCATCAAGCAGCTAAATAAAGATTTATGCAACACATTTACATGTAAATACTTCACACAAAATGAAGATTCTGTCATCATTTACTCACCTTTATGTTTTTTATTTCTTGAGCAGAACACAGAAGAGGGTTTGAAAAAGGGGTTTTAAAGTTGTTGTTTTTTTACCCCAAATATATATATATATATATATATATATATATATATATATTAGGGTGCATCAAAAAACACAATTCTTGAATTTTGATATGGCTGGGTGCTAAAAGTGTTCCAATATATGTAGAAACAACACATGCAAAATATTTTTCCAGTACATGATGATTTATGGGTGCCACCGCACATCTGTTTTTGTTGAATAAAGTGATTAAAGGTGCTCAATGTTAGCCATGGAGATCTGAGGTAAACAATACTACAGCTCAAGAAAACTGCAGTGATCTTTCTGTTTGAGGTGATCTTTCTGTGTTGGGTATGTATTATTACATACTACTATCATATCTGTAGTTGTGTCTTTGTATACTTATTTATCATAAGACATTTAAGTCATAGGCATTTGGTGCTTATTACATCTAGCTAACGCTAGTATTCATATACTGACAATGTCATTTTCAGAGTATAGATGTATCATGTTTATTGAGAGTAGCATTGTAGTTGTTACAGTAAATTAACATTTTAAATACAAGTATATTTGCAAGCACAGCTAGCTACTCTGGTATTGATGTAACTGTAAGTTATGATGAAGTTAGACTCAGGTGTGAAAAGGCTGTGAAAAGGAGCTGGAGGAGATGAGGGCAATGTCCAGCTTGGAGTCAGAGGGTGATGAGGAGTCAGAGGAGGATACTGACAAGCAGTGGGCACCATCTCCATTGTGCGTCCTACACTGGGACAGCAAGTTAATACCGATGCTCATGTGCACCAGTTGGAGGAGCTCCAACCAGTGGTGGTTGGAGATGCAGAGCAGCTGAAACTGCTTGGTGTCCCGGTGTATAAGAAGCAGACCAATGAGGCATGTAGAGCGATCATTGCCTGATTGACATGCAAGTTGCTGCAGGACTGGTACTGCACTGATCAGGTTGTCAACATGGCATTTGATACCACTGCTTAAAACACCGGCCATCTCACAGCAGCCTGCATTGTCATACAGCTCCCACTGGGCCGACCACTGCTTTGGTCTGGGTGCCGGCACCACATTGGTGAGATCCTCCTGAACCAGGTTTTCATAGACCTGAAGGTAGAGTCATCACGCTCGCCAGGGGAGAAATGGAATCTGTTACCACAAGAATCCAGCAGCCAATGGTCCTGCTACATTCCTGGCAACACCGATCAACCACTCCTGGGCAATTTACGTGCTGAACTTGTGCCGAGCGTGGTGTCAAGCTCACATCCGACTCCGTCGAAGTGGCAAGGAAGGAGCAGCATTGTGTGCTGCAGGCAGTTGAACATGACCTCAACAAAAAGCCAAACCTTCGCCGCTGCAAACACAAGCCAGTTCCTGAATAGGACGGTTAATCTTGGATGGTGAATGGGGAGACATATCTGGGGGGAGACACCCTGGCTAGGTTCAGAGTTCAGGTTAGTTGCCAGTGAGCTGCCCACTAGAGAGGGTTTGTTCTTTTACGTGCGTCAGTATCGCCCCTTGTGTTTAACAATAAAGTCAATTAAACTTTATATGTGCATCCGACATCCATCACTGCTGCACACAATTCAGGGTAAGGCCACGTGAACATGTCCCATTGACCTCCATTCATTTTGTCTATAGGACAAATGAATGGAGAATCTTGAAAGTTGAATTCTGAGAAATGTCCAAGTCCAACCAACAACTTTTACTTTGATAACCCTATAGAACATGTTACTGTATAAAAGTTCACTGTACTTATCATTTCTAGGTCAACCTTTTGGCAATTAGGCAAAAAATTGCTAATTTTTCAAAATTTCGCCAAAGTTCATGTGTTGGTGGCACCCCTAAATCTCAACGGAATTCCTCAAAACTTTGCAAAAGTCATTTTTATATTAATTGGAACAAAATGCAATGCCAGCTAAATTGATATCTTGAAATTAAATTTTCCCATTCAAATTTGATGCACCCTAATATATATATATATAATATATGCACTAATTAATATATATATATATATATATATATATATATGTCGTTTATATCACGCGATTAACGGCCTTTTTGGCCAAGCAAACGTTGTAGTTTTTTTTCACATGCTTTTGCAACAGGATGCAGCATGCGTGGCGCTGCACTACGAAACCCATTCATTTCAATAGCTTGCGCCGGGCAAGGACGTTTTGGCGCTTAGTCGAGCAAAGCGCAAGCGGATCTACATAGACTGGAAACAAAACAACAGGTACGACGCTGCACACATTTGTTTAGGTGTGCGAGCCCAACATGACATAATGACTTTTGCGTAAACATACACGCCACTTTCGACTCAAGTGGCGTGTTATCTCTACGCATTTTGAGCTATCTGCGTGTATGCCTACGCCATTAACATCCGAGTGATTCCGCGTCTATGTACACACCGTCAAATAAATGCCATTAACCCCAGTGACGGGTAGGTTCAGGGATGGAGTTGAGGTAGGTCATATATTTATATATACAGTAATAACGTTAAGTCAACGGCGTTCATAAACACACTGAAAACCAATTAAGTGTGTTGATAGCACGCCAAAAATGGAAATACGAATTGGCGTGTCATACACACGCTATTTCATGAGATCAGTCTGGCGAGCCGGCAAAATAGTAGGATAAAGTTACGTTTAGAGTGGATGACGAGCACAAGACGCCGAAATGGATGCCAATAAGATTCTGAATGGAAAGTTTACTTTTAAAAAGTTGTCAAATGGTCCCATTGACAAGACCAATGTGATCTGTGCGTTTTGTCATTGTGAACTGAGCCATCGTCATCGCAGCACGTCCAGTCTGAAATACCAATTGATGGCCAAACACACACACAACTGACACAAATTCTCCACCCCCTCGTCAGTATTTCTTTATCCCTTTTATTGATGTACAGTGTTACATTGTGTGAGAGATTATTTGCTTAAGTGAGTTAGTGTGAAATTGAACAGTATATGCCAATGTTGTTTTCAATAAAATAAAAAATAAAAACATTTGCACAAAACAAGCCGATCCAGGAATGGGCAACTTCAGTCCTGGGGGGCCTATAGAGTTCAGCTTCAACCATAATCAAAGACACATGAACAAGCTAATCAAGGTCTTCAGGATTACTAGAAAGTTACAGGCAGGTGATTTTTTTTTCAGGGTTGGAGCAAAACTCCAAAAGCGACATAGCAAAAGTAGGGTTGTAGAGAAAAAGTAGGACAGTGGCCCTCCAGGACTCATGTTGCCCATACCTGGTCTACAGAGACGTAACAATAATCCACTAACATATGTTCTGTAGATGGGTGGCAGAATTAGCTTACTTCAACTTTACTGTTAAGTACCGCCCAGGCAAGGAAAACATATTGCTAATTTCTTGTCTAGGATGCCATTTGATGCAGAGACAATGCTCATGAGGAAATCTCATATGATGTAGTGGGAGCTGCCGTGCAGCAACATGGTCAATGGCGATATCTATTGAGGATGTAAATCTGACAAGATTAGGAAGACCCACAGTCTTGCAGTGCAAGGTGTCTGGAGGAAGGCCATTGCGTTGCAAGCTGAAGGAATTAAGCAAACAGAGTCTTTGTATAGCAAGGGAACTGGAAAAGCTGGACGATCAAGGAGGTGAGTTTGAAAATCAACTCTTTTCACAACTCAGCAAGTACTGCAATGTAGCTGGCTCAAGAGCAACCCCTTACCACCCACAGGGGACGGTAGAACGTTTTAATTGAACCTTGCTACAGTTCTTTAAGACCCTCACAGACAAAGAGACCAATTGGAATAACTCTCTGAACAAGCTTATATTGGCTTACAACTATACACACACAGAAGTGATGGGTTTTTCCCCATTCTACCTTTTGTATGGCCACTCTTCGAGATTACCTGTCGACATGTTGTTCAATCTTCTGGGTGATGTAGATGAAGGTAGTCACCAGAATTATGCGGAACAATGGAAACGTGGAATGCAAGAAGCATACACTATAGCAAGGGAAAATGCTCACAAAGCTGCCCAGAGAAAAAAAAGAGAAACTATGATGGCAAAGTAAGGAGCACAGTACTGAGTCCTGGCAACCGTGTGTTGGTCCAGAATTTGACTCCGCAAGGTGGACCTGGAAAATTAAGAAATCATTGGGGGGACTCAATTCATGTTGTTGTTAAACAAGTGGTTAAACAATGTTCCTATTTATGAACGGAGACCTGGGGCCTCTGTGCGTAGGATTTGCGTCAGAAGTGGCGTACGGATAAAACATACATGTGCGTACATTCAGAAAAATTCGGATTTATAAAAACGTGCACACGCAGATCCTACGCAGTTTTCCCTTAATAAGTCACGATCAATTCTAAATGCAACGCAGCTTTTGCGGCTTCATGTCACACCCATAATTGCCCATAAATAGTCTGTGAAATACCCACAAGTTAATATTCATCGTTTGTGAAATCATGGCAGACACAGAGAGGAAAACCAAGAAACGTAACTTCACTCAATTTGAAGTAGAAATTATTGTTGTCATGGACATCCAGCTACCACAGAAAGTGAATGAACATGAAGAAACACCTCAAGTGGAAAGGCATGCAGTAGAAACTACATGATGATTGTCTCGGTCAGAATACACCAGCCAGTGACTTACCTGCATGGGGTAGCGGAAGATTTCGTTGAAACCGAAACAGTTGAGGAAATACCACAATTCTCTGGAAGCAGTGATGAAACTGAGACTATTGCCTATGCGACCACAGAGGGAACATAGACCACCAAAGATCTTTAGATGTGATAAAACTGGGCCCCCCCTCTTGTTATCGCCTTACTGCACTACCGTTACATACCATGCCTCAAGCGTGGATATATCAATTGCTACCTTACTATCATAAGCCAGTATACTGTTATGGAATGTAAGTTCAAATACTTTCTTTCTTCAAATACAAAACTGTCTTCTCAAGTCAATGAACTACATTTCAGAACTTGAAAAAATACTGAATTGAGTAGTTGAACAGGACTCTTCTTCAGGCAGGGACTCAAATTTAGTGCAAGTACATGGACATTTGACACACACCTCACAGTCACCTAATCTGAAACAGTAGTGGGTGTTGCTGACATCCAATGTACTGTCTAGTCTGAGACTAAATTAATCAATCCATTACTAAACTGAAACGTATGTACTGATGTTGGGAAGGGGAAAAATTGAATGGAAAAATAGTTCCAGTCTGTAACCAGTATACATTTGTTGAATTGCACTGATATACTGATGTTGGATTGATTGAGGAGACAAAGTTGAATGTATCAAAAGAGTTCAGTACAGGTCTGTAATTTTACTGATTAGTAGGCTTGAGAAAATAGTACTCTTACTGAGGTAATGATGTTGAGGAAAACATCTATTTTTTGGGGAGTGAGGGGGGGAGTAAAGTAACGGGTATAATTAATGAGAAGAGAACATTATTGTTTATTTCATTGGTTCATGTAGTTTGTTATGGTGCATTACCAAAAGACTCCAGTAGGGGGTGGGGCAAGCATGGAGAGATGTTAATGTTATCAGGAACACGGTACCCTTCTTCCACTCATAATACAAAGAGATTAAGGGATCGCAACAAGTGTCTGTCTGTATTTTAATGTTTCTATGTTCCCCTTTTCAGGGAGACTACAACAGCACTTCAATCGTCTAGGCAGTTATGTTCAGCTCTTGGCACTGAGCTGTCCAGTTCTGATGATGTCACTCAGACCTCTCTGACCCAGAGCTGGGTGTATCGGCCATGGTTGCGCAGAAAAGCCTTTCTCTCACTGCGGGATGTGTTTTTCTGGGCAGACTGCGAGGAGTCACTTTAACAGTGGGCGATTATTATTTAACAAAGCTCTGCACTAAACACACACTCCTCTTCAACACACACACACACACACACATGTCCTGAGAGAGAAAGGTGTTAAGAGTGTTTTTGCTTCGGTCCTAATTGCAAATGCACTGGGCACACACCAACAGACAACGCTGAGGTATTTACACTTCGTATCATGAGAACGGTATGTGTGCACAATTATGACAATGGAAAATATAAAGGAATGATCATATTGACTTTGAGCAATGCCTAAGTGTGTTTACAAACTGGCATCCACTACCACACCCAAGGGAGGTGAGAAATGAGGGGTGAGGTAATCGCTAACAATGACATAGAGCGTTTAAAATCATATGTTGAAGAACAATATTTGGGAAGAGAGAGACAAGGAAAATTTAAAGAGAAACAAAGACAAAAGAACCATTTCAGGGGGCCCCGTTTAAGCTATGGTGAATTGCTTTATTGCCTCAGCGAAAAGCCAAAGCATTTTTTTTCTGGCATGGAGCTGCTCAGATGTTCTTTCATATGGCCTGGCAAGGTTAAGGTGAGAGAATAAGCTTGGCTACAATTCAGCTGAGCCACCTCTTTCGAGAGCTCCCCTATGCACCCTCAGTGATATGTGGCTGAACAGGGACAGCACATTAGCTTAATGGGTGGACAAATGACTCCTCCGTCGTCAGAGCCGTGTGCCTGTACAGTTAATCCAAAGGTTTCATCACTTTGGTTCAATGCGCTCAAGCTGACACGCCGCCACTCTCAACAGCCGAATGGATCATTTCAATTAAAGCCAAAAATACCAGTAATGACTCAAGCGGTGATTAAGTAAAGATGTGTTTAAGGCTTAAACTGTTCCATACATCAGATGAGTATGGGTAGAGCACAGATGTTTGAGACGCTGATTTGCTCTGCTGAGATCTTTCTAATGGCATCATTTCCTGTCTCAGGACCTTAGAGCTATTATTTTAAACGCATATATATCGCTTGCTCTGGTTCTCGCTTTCTATTTGTGCTTTTATTTTAGACCTTTGTATAACACATCAAGAATGTTTACATGCACTTTAAAAAAAGTTTGATTTTAGTCAGAATAAAGTGTGAACTGAATGTAATGTTTTTGGACAATTAATTACGCTAATTGCAATTAAAAGAAAATTTATTAAAATGGATATTTATATTAAATGCAGTTCTCTAAAACTTTTTACTTTTTTAAAATAACTCAATTTTAACATTAAGCTCTTTTTTTTTAAATTCTCATTTTTAAATTTGGAGTGCTGTCAGTACAGAGAACAACGACAAAAATCTGTTTCCAACGTCGTGTTACTGGTAACCAAAGATTTCAACGTCAAAAAGACAGTTTCATTGCAAACTGCATGCTGTTCAAAGGGCTTTAAACAATTCCAGAAGATGAATATAAGGGTCTTAATCAAGCGAAATGATAGCTCATTGAAAAACAAAAAAAAAAACAAAAACAAAGTTTAAGTTTTATACGCTCAAATGGTCGCCTTGCTCAGTTCTGAGATGCGCGTTCGTGACTCTCCTGTTCAAACTCGTTTATCAAAATGAATCTTTTTTCGTGTCATTTGCATAGACTGTAAAAAGGTCATTTGGTTCATTTAACGAACAAAATGAATGAATTGACTGAAAAAGATTCGCTTCTTTTGATGAACGAGTTCTAACAGGAGAGTCACGAACGCGCATCACAGAACAGAGCAAGGCAACCATTTAAACTTATAAAACTTAAACTTTGTTATTTTTTTTTTTTTAAATGAGCGATCGTTTCACTTGATAAGACCCTTATTCATTGTCTGGAATCATTTAAAGGGCTTTGAACAGTTTACAGTTTGCACTGAAACTGTCTTTTGGACCTTAAACCGTTTGGTTACCAGTAAAGTGCCTTATATGGAGAAAATTCAAAAACCTTAATTTTTTTTCGACTGAAGAAATAATGACATGGACATCTTAGAAGACATGGGGGTGAGTAAATTATCAACAAAAGTTTTTTCTAAAAGTGAACTACTACTTTAATATCCTTGATGTGCCATTACAAGTGCACAGCCATGTGAGTAATTTTATGCAGAGTGAACGTGACTGCAGTAGATGTGAAAGATTATGAATAAAAATTCTGCCAGCTCACATAACGTTACCTGTATTTACTTCCTGCTCATTTGCTACAGATGCAAAAGGAACCGATCAGCTTGTGCCGTGATTGTCAGCAGATTGCACAGACCCATCAGCCTGCGCTAGAGTTTAACAAATACATATATTACACACATAACTCAGATTATTAAATGCTATAAAACACACACATAAATATATACTTGAAATATATATATACACTGTATACAGTATATTTATGTGTGTGTATGTACATATGTATATGTGTGTATGTATGTATGTGTATATATAATTATGAAATTATTAAAATGAACAATATATATATTATATTAAGTTAAGTTTATAATTCCTAATGAATTAACTAATTTAACCAAACTGAGTCATGCAGTTTATTCTAAAATGTTTGTTTTCACTATTCTTTTCCTTTGTTTTTCAGGGGAGCCAACTAAATGGGAGAACAAGCTGGAGCTGTCAAAGAATGAGCGAAAAACATAAGATAACGAAAGACAGTTCTGACAGAGCGAAGAGCCTCTGCCGTTAGGTGCTTTTATACATTCTGTCTGGGTATCACCTTTGTGATTATTTCTGGGAAGTAATGAGAAGAAAAAACGTGAGAGGGGGTATTTTAAGTAGAGGATGAATATTACATCAATGAGAACTGTATCATCTTGGTAAAATTACTATCTGCAGAAATTTACTGCATGCAAACCTGTCAAAACATGAGATGAAAAAAGATGAACAAAGAATTGTCAATGTTCATAGAATGTCCCGTAACTAATGAATGTCCAGGATTATGTTTGGCCATTAAAGGTACTTCAATAACTGTCTGTGGTGACATATTTCTCTTCCTGGTAAAGAAGAAAAAAAAAAAAAAAACCCTCCACCCTTTAAGTCCTGCAGAGCGAGTCACTTTGTGTGTCGTCTCTCTTCCTGCCTCTGAAATTCACAATGCTTATCAAAGCATGATGAGACATGAAATCAGTGGGAGGCATCAAATGACCTGTCACTTTTGCAGGGTTCCTCCCTCTCCCAAAGAGCCATGCCTGAGTATCCACAGAACGAATCTGATATGTGACTGAACAGGGCACCGCTTGTGTGAGCGACACCATCTGTCTGTGAAGGGGTCCCACGCTGCATGTGAAATCTGATGAGAGGAAACAAAGGGAAGGAAAAGAAAAAAAGAACGAAGGGCAAAATACATTTTCAATGGTAAAGAAGCAAAAGGAGGATATGGAAAACATCCAAGCTGTTTCCTCTCTTGCTCTGCTTTATATTACTCTAAACTGTGGCACCTGTAAAAGACAGCATTACCATCTTGAGGCGATGAGCGATTGCCAATTTGTGATACATTTCAACAATTGTCACGGTCCTGTGCGCAATAATGTTTCGTTTAACATTGGTATCGAACAGAAAAGCACCGGAAGACAAACATCCCGTTGAAATGAAATGTAGCTAAAGCACAGAATAAAACTCCACGCCCATCGAATCACTCCTCGGGCCATAACAAGGACGTGTTTCTATAAATTCCACTCATTTGAATTCTGCCAAAGTATTATGTTAGAAACAGGCCATGAGGTCAAAGGTTATAATACTGACTGAAAAAATGACAGCGCAGAGGATGTAGACAATTAAAAGCATGATAAAACTAATTATAGCATTTTAATACAGTCAGGTTTCCACAGATTAAGATCATTATGGGCTTGGAAAGCATGTCTTCCCTCATTAGAAAAATATGTTTGCCTTTTGAGGAGATGAGGCTCCGGTTTTCATGACAGAGGGATTGTGGAGGGAATGCTTATGTAAATAAACAAATTAGGACGCAAACAGATCCACACACACACACACACGTATAAAACTTGCAGTCTAATAAGCCAGGCTGCAGACTAGCAATGTCAACATGTAGCGCCAATCAGAATCACCAGGGCTCCTAGCACTCAAGGTTGTCTTGGCACACAGACATTACGACACAAAAACAAGGCTATGGGTCCATATCAAGGACCTGTAATTGTTATGAGTTTGGCTGAGGAGAACTGCCTTGTTTTTACTGCATGCTTTCACTTGTGTTGTATGACCAAAGGCCCAGTGAGCAAATCTTTACAAGTCATGCTGGAGTCGTATATTATAAGGGAATCTGACAATAGGGAAATAAACATAGAACGAAATGACAAACACCAGAACTAGCGCTCAGAGCAGCCGAGTCCTAAAATAATGTTGTTTTTTTTTACAGAAGGGTTTGCCTCTCTCGCACCTGCAACGCAGCAAAGTGGGCATTGACAATATTTGACATGTCTCCGACTGCATTTCATGACCCTTTAAATGAAGTTAGCAGTCTCCATTTGTAACGTCTGTCAGTATTCCCCAAGTTGCTGCTAATTCACACTCCTGGTGCTTGTCAATTGGTGCATTCAGAAATGAGAAAGCATGATTTCACTTGAATAGCATGGAAATAATCAAAAACAGCATTACACTGCATTCATCAGCAGACAGCTTGAGACTGAACTCATGTACACATGTACACACAGATAGAGAGGCCCATTGCTTGGAGATGGTACCCGGATGCCTGGTAACCGGAATCGATTTTCCTCGGCTCGCTAAAGAACCAGAAACTCGTACAATATGCAAGTACATCTATGTGAGATCCCACCCAAGAGATGCATTAAACCGGCAATGCAACTGTACTCAGTAACTCTATGCACGCAGTAAAGCTGATGGATGGAAAAGGGAATGGAGGCTTTGAGTAATACGAGAGGGGGGAGAAAAAAAAAATTGGACAAAAGCACATTGTTGTTGTTACATTAATCTGGATACAAGAATGGGAATTTTCCTCCTCATTATGATCACACGCTGCTGGGCAAGCGGCTCCATTTTCTTCCCCCACCGTGCCCTGGCAGCTCGAAGCATCCCTGCTGAGGCGGCTTCCTCACCGTGATGAGTTTTTGACAGGCTTTACAGCCGTGCCAGGCAGAGCAGAATGCTGGCAGTTTTTTGGCGGTTATTAATCTCCCCATCTCTCCCTCTCCATGCCTTTGAGATGGAAGAGCCATCTCATAATTGTTAAGCACACTTCTTAGAACAACAGTTTGTTTAAGCACATGTGGACTATGATTTGAAACTGGAATGTGGAATGATTTGGTAGAGCTCGGGAGAATCATCTAGGGAATAAATATTATCTTCTGCAGGTGTAAACCCCACTCAGGCTGATATTATATCGTTATTAGAGCTCTGGGCTAAACATACAACCATAATTTCAGCATACATGTGTATCAAATTACCCATAACACTTTCAAGATGATTTAGCCATTGAAAGGAATGGCAAAAAGCTGGAGCCACTAATGGCGACTAAATGACGCTGAAGCATCTCAATGAGGTCACATCAGTGAATTGCACTGAATGGCGATATAAAAAAGATCTCATAGCTAGGAATAATTACATTAAAAATCTAATCAGCCGAAATACATACAAGATATGAACCCTCTCCATTGAAAAGACTGAAAAAGAGGGTTTTGTTCAGCATGTGAAACACAGAAGCACTGCTGCCATCTGCTGTCTCTTCAAAAAAACAGTTTTGGCTTGCCAGAGTAGCAAAACCCATTATGATAATTTAAGAAAAGGAAACATTTTGCAAACAAAGTGGCTAAGAAATTATGCTTTTAGGTTCATTAATCTGTCATGCATCCACTCAACTCAACTCAACTAAAAAAAGGAACATTCTGCTATTGTTTACTCGCCCTTAATCTTTTTTTCTTCTTCTGTGTAAGCAGTGGAACACAGAAAAAGATTTTAAGATACATGAGGATGAGTAAATTATGACAGAAAATTAAAAAAAAAAAACTCTAGATTTGATTTTGAATTAGCAGCAGAGTATCACCATTTGTATTGGACATGGTAAACTAATGGTGTTCAATCAATAATTAACTTAGAGATCAATGTAAATAATAAGGCATGACAATAAGATACATCAAAAATCTATGGCAAAATTGTCTGAAACAATCATGGTGCTGCCAACATTATTTTTGTCAGGATTGTTAGTAAAGTCAAGTACTAAAGATAGCAGAGATAATCATTCCCACTCATTTTTGCGTATTCCCATCATTGCACTTATTCGCATGGACTTGGTGAAGGAGCAGATGTGGAATCATGATGTCTTTCCTAATTATATGACCGCATTGCTGGAAGACATGAGTAATGATATAAGCAGTGTTTTTTCTCAACAGCACCCTCATTCACAACATTTCCAAAACCAACAGTCAATACTGAGGTTTCTCATTCTAAACACTGACACACCCTCTCCTTCCTGCATTAACCACTGTATCAAAACCACACAGAAATCAGATTTAAAAGCAAGTATATTTATAAAAATGATTCATTGTCATTGTCTTAATTAGTCTATATCCGGTACAGAAACATCCAGTCAAAACAGGGTGACTTTTATAGATTTCTGAGTTGGCAACTACACTATCAAAATCAAATGTGGGGGGAAAAAGCACATTTCATAGATTTACAGTAAGTGATTAGATTAGAGTAGCATTGTTCTCAAATAGGAGGCCGGGCTAATAGGTGGCCTCAAATAACTTCTATCGGGGCCCCAATAACATAATAATTACAAAAAAACAACAACAACAAAACCACATTAAAAATAAGCTGAATTTGGGGGTTTGTTTTATTAAAACAGCAGTAGCAGAGGTACATATCAGATTAGATGGGAGGGCCTTTGAATATTGTCTCGGACAAAAGGGGCCTTGGAGTCAAAAAAAAAAAAGGTTGTGAACGACTACATTATAGTAGGGCTGTATTCAACCAAAGAAATCCTTAGTCGACCAAAGTCGAGTCCTGCTCGACGATTAGTCGACTAAAAAAAAAAAAAAAACGTGATGTTTTGATTAAACATTTTTTAAACAATTGTCATTGAGCATTTATAAAACAACAACGAAAAAACATCACAAATAAATAAAACTATAATAATAATACAATTCTTTGAAAATTAAGTGATTTTTTAACTGCAAAAAGTGAAGACCTCTGTCCTAGGTCTATTACAGTCCCACTCGCGCACCTGACCACACCACACCCTGCAAAAAATATAACTGCTATCTGCCACATAATGAAAAATTCCAACAAAAGCTCTCGTTTATACAGGCTTTATATTCTTCTTTACTTTCAAAGCTATGGGTTAACTTTAGTCCTGACGATCAAGGCGTTTTAAACAACACTCAAAAAAAACCAAATAACTTAAAAACAATCCTAATAATAGGCTGTAGGACTGCGTATAGGTTTATTTTCGTTTTGTTGCATTATTTAGGCTATTTTCAAATGCGTCCAGTGTACAAATAAAAACGAAAACATTAAGAAAACACAATCTATTGAGTCAGCATGATATAGCCGTTAAAAGGCTGCTCACGTCTTTTGCGCGCTCAAGTTCGATTTTAAATGTAGGCGCGCGACTTGCGCGCTCATAATGGCAACGCGATCGCCTCCCTCCACAGTCTTGTCGTCTTTGTTTTAAAATGCAGCCAGACAAAAGATTTATATTTCCTGGACATTTTGTCGACTAAAGCCAAAACAAGCAGCGTTCTAACTGAATGAATACAGCATCCCTTACCGAGCGTGAAGCAGCAGCGCAGCCAGCCACAGGTGCGGTTCCCGACTGTATTATGTGTGTGCGCTAAACTGTGGCGCAGTTACAAAAATAGCCTAAATTAAAGCATTTTAAAGTTGGGGACAAAACATAGGCTAATTATATTTAGAATACAGTAATAAATAACTGCTTATAAATGAATAATTATCAAGGAGTAAGTCATTGAAAAATTCCTACTATTGGTAAAAAAAAAAAAAAAAAAAAAAATGCAACTGGTCGACCAATAAGAATGTCAGTCGACCACGACGGCATCGACCGATTAGTCGACTAAACGACTAAAGTTGACAGCCCTACATTATAGTGTATGTGACCTGCTCTGAGCAGTGTCTTATTAGAGCTCAGATTTACTATGAAATTGGACCTTTAGACAGACAGAGAAAAGATTAAGGTATCAAAATGCCTTTAAGAGCAGAGCATTAACAAAACTGGGTGATTTCATCATGATAAGATTCGATATCAATTAGCCAGTGATATGATATTTGCCAGCCCAATACCTCAAAAAGTTCTGCAATAAGATTATGATTCAGGGGTATATCGATTGATTTCTCGTTATTATGATATTATGTGCCTATTTTACACAACCAGTTACATTTTTTTAGCTTACAAATGCAAACAAAATATATAACATAAACATTTCTCTTGAAACTGCACATCCTGTACCTCAATTGGGACATCCACAATAAAAATGTAAAATAACACTACAGTCTTCACTATATAAATTAAATATAGATGAATCCCTATTAGAGCTAATGCACGTTTACTTACTGAAACACATAGATGGACATTTTGACATCATTTTGTCTGTACTTATCTGTTCAAGCACAAAAAGTAGGGAAAGATAACTCAATTCAGAGTTTTTGCACTCTGTCTGAGAGGTGGCTCTCTGTGTGCGCGCTTTGGATGTGTGCGCATTGAAAACTTCTCACAGTGTGTGAGAACCCAAATGAGTTCTCTTTAGTGTCTTCTTTGCTTGAATGTTTAAATTAGCAAGGTTTAAAATACAGGCAACTGATAAAGTTTTGTGAGTTTTCAAGCACTGGCCCGATCGGGACAGTGACAGTTCTGTGACAGAGAGAGTCAAAATAAAGGTGCCTTAAAAATATATATGTATCAATTTTTTTACACGTTGCGTCATCATGTTGTTTGTCATTTGATCGTACTGTTACAACCTTTTTATGTCCTGCACAATTAAAGTTTATATCATCTACTGCAATAATATGTGTTTTTATTGGCAAGTCTGTTAAAAGGGCACTTCAAGAAAAAAACAACTGTAACCTCGAATCCCCCTCACAGCTCAAAAATGTTGACCATTCTCTAGAGCCAAATTTCACACTTTTGGTAGATTATTTCATAGTTAACTGCAAGACCACTTGATCCGACCAAAAGACTTCATTGATCCGAGACATATGTGGAAAGCAAACACTGCAGCTAAAAAAACAACAACTTAAAGACACAGTCAGAACGCATGTCCAACTCAAGCATATCTATGTACTCACGAGCGAATCTGATCAGCACAGGAATCTAGTGTGTAATTGATAAGTCTTTTTTCCTCTGCATGCAAGTTGGACTTAATTAATACCAGTAGAGAGGAGATTCTTTCTGGACAAGTCTGACATATTTATCACGGGACGTCTGGGTAAGGCACTCTGGAGTTCGTCACACACGGTGTCTAAACACTAACCTGCCAGATGTGTTAGGATCTTTTTTCTGAGGCAGCAGTTCCCATCAACGGGCAGAAGCAATTACTAGAGGTTATCACAGGTCATCAACTGCAGAGAAGTGAGGATTTGGATTTCCTTCCTTCAAACTCCTTTTTCTACATCTGAATATAAAGATTCCTGGGGAGAAAAAAAACCCATTTAAACATCCTAAGAGGATAAAAGAGTGAATTTTAGGAATTCTTTATCAGTGTTGATGTCTTTGGAAATTGCATTTACCATATGGCACGTCGGTCTATTGTTGCCATCCCAGAATGCATTGCCACTTCATGCAGTAACACGATCTAAATACAATCCAGATGTACTCCACCAATTGGTCTAATTCCTTCAAGCCTCGATATTTCACATGACATATATTAATCATCAGAGGCATGTCACAGATTTCTGCACTGATAACAACATCCCTCCCTTCAAACGACGGCTGACTCATTCCAATCAAACCAGTGGGGCGGTTATCAAAACAATGCTGCAAAAAGGGAGGGAGACAGACGTCTCCCAAGCTGTTGCGATCAAGTGACAAAACACTAAGTGCTTCCACCTTTAGTTTATGAAACTGCGGTTTCTGTTATCCGATTCAAAGAACCAATCACAAGCTTTGGAGGTCAATTCAGAGGGTTTTGTTTTAAATAAACACTAAGAAAGGTCATACAAAAATATTCTATTACCATCTTCACAATAGCACATGAAGTACACCCTTGAAGGTACAGCTGATAAAAGCTTCAAATTATATTATTCTATACAAGACAACAGGTGTGGACCTGCCAAGGTAGATTTCTGGAATTGGCTTGCCAAAATAATCTGTTACTGTTGGATAGTAACATTTCCACATGCAAAAATGTTCAGGTTTTCAACAAGATAACTCTCAACTTGATTCAACCTGCTGCTTTATCTTCCCTGGCAGAATCTCAAAGCATTGTCAGTGCAGTTCATGAAGAGACATCCTCTTGTCCTCAGGCTTAAAAGCCTCTCTCCAGGGTCCTGAAGCATGGGCCCAAGGCCGAGAGCTGGTCCAGGGCAAGGGGCCAAACATATCAGCAAGCCAGTACCCTGCCTGTAGGGCCCCACGGTCAGTCCTCCTCTGAGGAAAGCTGGGCCCCATCATCATGTACCTCTCTGTAGGCCTCCAGTGGGCCTCCTTCTGGGTTGTAAGTCTCCATCCTTATCCTCAGACCATCTGCCAGCTTCTGGGCAGCTTGTTTGGCCTGCAACTCCTGAAATGAACAGTATACACAATTACATGAATGTACTACTTCCTGAATACATAATGAGGCAGGAACAAAAACACACAAGAGGCAAACCCGTGAAGGTTTTATACTCTCAGCCGGGAATATTCAAGTAGTACTTTTTCGAGGCCTCAGATGCTTAGAAATGTCATTCATCACTTTGATCATTCAAAACTCACTTTATCTATGAGCAAGACATCTTCAACCTACCAGGTGCCTTCTGGTCTGCTCTTGCTGAAGGTCTGATGACTCCTCTAATGACAGCAGCTGAGCAGGACTGTGGTGCAGGGGTGGAAGCTTAGCCGAAGTAACGTCATCCAGGTGTTTTCGGTCTTGTTGTCTTCTGGCCTCTGTAGTAAGTGGTGTGGTGCTGCCAGAGGCCTGACTAGGTGATGTAGATGTCGACTTTACACTTAACCTAAAGAAAGAACAGAGACTTTTATCCAGAGTGACTTGCAGAGCATTTTAACTATGGATTTTAAAAGTTTATGTATTTCCTGGGACTTGAACCCATGACATGGCTGTCTGTTACTAGCACCATGCAAGGGAAAATGAACCTGAGACCTGAAGCTATACAAGTTAAGTATTTAAGGTTAAACATCCATAAAATCATATTCCCCACATTCTAGATCATTATATTCTCATTATAACTAGAACAAACTATAAAAAGAGTTAATTTGTAATGTAAATATGAAGTGTATTAATGTAGTTAGCATTCAATTTCAATTTATTAAAATAAATACAAAGCCATGCAATGACAGTGTAGTTCCACTACTAACTGGTTTGGTTTGAATCTGGGCTTCCTCATATTCACACTTTTCTCTGTCCTCTCCAGGACCTCAAAGCAATGTGGTTTCTTCTGAAGCTGATTACCCAGAAAGGGTATACTAGAAGGCAGGGGTTTGATGGTGCCTTGGTTGGAGGAGTTGTTACTTTCATCAAGTGTTACTCGTCCAAACGCCTCCACAAGCTCTGTGTCTTTCATCAGTGAGGCTGGTGCATTCCCACCGGCTTTTTCTAGCGTTCCAGCAACCTGAGGCCGGGATGTCAAAGACTCCTCTTGGCCAAACAAACCACCATTTTCCTGTATGTTAGCCTCATCAATATTAACATTGGCTTCCTTTCCGTCATGGGATGGAATAATCATGTCCAAATTTGAGCCTAAATGCTTATCTGTGCTTCGATTGGCAAGGGCTTGCTGATATTTAGCCTGTAACTCTGTCCGGACAGAGATTAAATTTGCTTGTTTTCTCTCTTCCTCCTCCAGATGTCCAAGTGCAAGGTGTACTTTCACCACAAAGTCAGCAATCTTCTTTCCTTTATCTGGGAGGCTCTGAACAAATCTCCTGAAAAGATCATAAAATTACAATTCATTTTTAGATATATTTATTTATATAACACTTTAAACATTAAGACTTTTTTCAAAGTAGCTTGATAGTAATACACAGGAAAATAACAGTGTTAATGTTGCAAACTTCATCAATTACTTCAACAATGCAACAAATTAATTTGTATTACATATAAAAGGGGTGTTTTTGCTTTGAATTATAAATTGCCCCAACTTTTATGAGCAGCAGTGTACACTACCACTCATGGGATTTATGATGCACGGATCTGTTGTTTACACGACTAATAAGAAAGTTTACTGTGGGGGCGCCAGTGAGTGAGCAGTGAGTGAGTGAGTGGACCTGGAATGATCCAGAATATTTAAGCAGCACAATATTCTAGCCAGTATATAGATATGTTATGATTATATTCAGGGAAACGGGGCTAAATAAAATAAAAAGGTAGAGGACATCACTTACTTATTAGACAGTAACTTTTCTTGTCGAGAGAGTATCTCAAGGAGCTCATCTTTACTCTTGCTTCTCAAATCACCCACTTCCCCCTGGCGCGCTGTCCACGCCGCCGACATGATCAGATCTGTGAAGAATGAGTAACCCAAATACAAATTACACACTGAATACAAATGTTCACTCTATAAAGCTTCATGACTGATGATACAGGGCGCTAAATATCCACTGCCATGTGTCAAAAATAAGCAACGACAATGAATGAAGTAACCAACGATAATACCTAGCATACAAGTTACAAAATAAAAGGCCCAAAGCAAAAACAAGCGTCTACAGTTGAACAGCCATTCTCCCAAAAAATTGAAGAAATAAATGTAATAATAATAATGAAAACATATTATTTAAAATAAATAGATTTGTTTGTTGTCTGTATTTCATTGTTAAAATAAAAAAAGCTATCGAAGTCTTCGAAAGAACAGAACCTAGGAAGAAAGAAACAAAGAAATAAATGCCATTGCACTGGTGCCATCTGCTGGGCAAACTCATGCACTCCACTGTGAAGGTTCAAAATAACAGTAAATTAAATTACATTTATTACAATAAATTACATATTTAATTTAGTCGTAGATGACGGAGATATGTCGCTCTGTTGAATTGAGCAGAAATACACATTCATATAGTGCCATAAATACCATTAAAAAATTGACTTGTGTGCTAGATTTCAGTCACTTTCACTGAACAAAATTTTTATATATTTTTGAATTTAAATATTTTGATGAGAATTGTATTCCTGTGCCACATGGGTAATATGGCACATTATTTCTCATTGAGAAATAATGATTTGGAAAATATTACCCATGTGGCGCATGAATACAAAATATTAAAATGTTACTGTAATACAAACATAGATCTGAGAGGTATGACGGTACAAATTATTGTAATTTGGTAAAATGTGAATGGTAAAATCAGGTAGATCAGGTCTTATCAATGAGATTCAGAGAATAAAGCGAAAATATTAGTCCTTATTTTAATTAATACAGTCTCTGAATAAACGTGTTTGTTTGTTTATTTATTTAGTACAATTGCTTATTTTTTTTTACATTTGCAAAAGAAAAATACAGAGATTAAAATTTTAAAAATAAGTTACTCTTTAACATCTCCATGGGACGTAATGACGTCCACTTGGAAACGCACTGCTGTGTTCCGACACTGCGTTGTCGTAAATCTTCCGAATTGACTCGGGTCCGCCAGCCATCACACAAGTACAAGAGGTAACGCCTGGTTGAGCTTTGCGCTCCGGCGACAACAAAAGAGCGATCATGACGAGTGGGTATTGATTTTTATTAATTTGGTTGACATTATATCAAGCTTCTATGGTTACCAATGTTAGCACTTTAATGGAATCCAGGTTTCCGGAGCAATACAATAACAAGGCTAACCAACTAGCCAGTTAGCTTATTCGGTGGAAAGTTCAAGAAAGGAAATCACAAGATTAGGCTTCTAAACCAGGCAAAATGCAGATTTGGGGTGATGTTAGTGAAAATTATTTATTTATATAAATACTACGACACGGAAAACTTTTTAAAACATTGTCAAAAAGTTGACGGATGTTTAACATTAGCAAACTTAAATTATATAACGTTAGTCGATTGCAATGCATCAGTAATGCCACCCAGCAAACGACAGCGAATTTTTTTTTTATCTTATAAGAAAACAATGTTGTTAATTTTGTGATATCGACGATAGTAGGTAGTCTATCGTTTTGTGCGGATGTTGTTATTTTGTTGAAGGGTCTCTGGCGCCTTCATTGCCACGTCGCCTCACTGCCACAGATGATTATACTGTACACAGATTTGGGTTTACGTGTTATACTGTACACAGCATCAACCTTGCTCGTTCTCTAAATACACTTCTTGACAATGGATAGATTTGCCAATGACAGATTGGAGATTTTTAAACAAAGTGGCATCTTCTTGTTGACCCGTTCAATCATGTGCAATCTTTTGCTTTTCAAGGGAGTTGACAAGAACAAGCCATTAAGAGTGTTGAAATCTCTCGTCCTGCAGGGGGAAATCAGCGTGAGCTTGCCCGTCTAAAGAATGCTAAGAAGCAAACTGATAATACCAAGGGGAAGCGAAATGAAGATGGCCTCTCAGCAGCTGCTCGTAAGCAAAGGTACACTAAAGAGAACAATAACATATAGATGCTTGGAATTACAAAGTGCATTCCTACTGACTGTGAATATGATTTATTTATTTTTGTATTTCAGAGATGCTGAAATCATGCAGCAGAAACAAAAAAAGGCAAACGAGAAAGGAGACCCTAAAGCCAAATAACCAGTGTATGGGGTTGTGACCGACATGGCATCCAAGATCTTTTTTCCTTTTGTCAAGAAAAAAAATATCTTTCATTGTGTAGATGTGGAGAGTTTGATTCTTTAATGTTTCATCCCAAACTCCATAATGTGCTTGAAAGGGCATATCAACCTTACAGTACATAATGATTTGTGTTCAGCTATGGAGGAGGAGAGAGTTTCTTATGTTCAAATAATCCGAGCAAGCCCAAATAAATGGGAGTCTCAAAATGTCTGGACTGGACTTGTAATCTTGTATTTTTGTATAAAGTGCCCTTCTTAATAAAAATGTACATTTTAATGGACACCTACCAATTAAAATGTTATCCCTATAATACTATATGCATGTGTGTTTAAGAATTTAAGGTTTTTAACAATTCACATTTTTTCTTTACGGAATTAACTACGATTGAGGGCAAATTTCTATAAACCGCCAGCCGTAACCAAAAAACTGTTAAGCAGTTCCAAGATGATAATTGACTGTTCAAATAATGCAGTGCATATTTCTAATCACACTGATTTATTTGATGTTTAAAATCAGTTGTGAACTCTCAGTGCCGGCTTCTTTACTGGCATAACTGGTACATTTTTACTCATTCAGCGTTATGTGGTGTTTGTACTTATTTGGAATGTCAGTAATCTCTTCATATATGATAAATTAGCTTTGACATATTGTGCTATAATTGTGGTGTCCATAGGGTACCCTGTTGGAACGGACAATGCACATGCCACCACTGATAGTACATAAATAATCCTGTGGCAATGAAAAAGCATAATATATGAGGCCTGTGTCGCAAAACAAATGCCATATTACCCTTGTTATATATGATGTCAGCTTTTACAGAAAATGTCCTTACTTCCATGAATCACTGAATTAGGTGCCCTGCGGCGCACTAAACCACACGCTCCTAATCTGACCACGCATGGGATTCTATTTTAGAATCAGATATTAAGTCGAATATTTTGGTTTGCTGAAATGTCTTCGGAGGGCGGGGTTTTTCAGAGAGGAGGCGGGGCTAGCGAATGGTTCTTATGGCTCTGGTTCTTTCGAACCGCTCGTGAACACTGACATGGCGTTTATTTTTTACAAGTACAGCTATAAAATAAAGCCATATGTTCACATGTTCCGATTTATTACGCTTTCAATTAAGTTTTAATAATAAGGAAAATGTTGAAAACTGACTGTGTCTGCAGCAATGATTCAGATCATAAAACAATTAATTAATTAAGAGAATAAATGTTCCAACTATGAACAATGTGTGTGTTGACAACAGTTTCATACAAGCAGATTTACCATTTCTGCTATTAAACTTTTAAACCAGTGAAATCTGATTCTTAGTGAATCTGATTTATAAATCGTTCAGGCCAGAAAAAAGATCCGACTCACAAACAATTCTTTCAATAAAGCATCAACTACAGCCTTCTCAAGTTTTACACAGCCATGGTAAAAATAAATGTTAAACTGCTCTGGGACAGGTTTTGTTTAAGACACCTCTATTGTCCATCGTTCATTCATGATAACAGCTCACAAACAGATATTAGACCAATCAGCTGTGAGCAAAGTGACATAACTCTGACGTAACCAAGTCCATTCTCATTGTAGTAAGCGTACTACTAGTAGCAAAATGGCTTCACCGTTTCTGGATAATCCTGTTGATATCGGAGCCCAAATTGTACAAAGGGCTTTACGAAGAGAAAGAGTTCTTAGAGATAAGCAAAACCCCCTTGCATTCTCTGACGCGAACTTACACGAGAAATACCGATTTTCGGCGGAGGGAATGTTGTATCTTTGTCGGCTTCTAGAACCCCATATTAAGAACCCGACGCGGCGAAGCCATGCGACCACTGTCCCACAAATGATTTGTATCGCTTTGCGTTTCTTTGCGAGTGGTACATACCTGTATGAAGTGGGCGATGCCGAGAAGCTCAGCAAGAACACAGTTTGCCGAACAATTCGTAGGGTAGTTATCGCACTCCAGAAATATCTAAACAAATTCGTTGTGTTTCCTGGTCATTTACCCACTGTGGCCATAAAAGAGGGCTTCTCCAATATAGCTGGTAAGATTGATCAACACACTAATACAAATAACGATCGATATTAAGAGTTGGTAATGCTGTGATCTTTTGCAAGGATTCCCTAGAGCTATTGGAGTAATAGATTGCACACACATTCCAATCTCGACTCCAATAAAAGAAATTGAGGCTACTTATCTCAACAGAAAGGCTACTCACAGCCTCAATGTTCAGGTAGGTATATTGCATTTAACCAATATGCATCCACATGAATTATAGTAGAGGTAAAACGTGGGACTCACCAGCAGTATGTTCATTACAGATTACTTGTGACCATCAGTGTATGGTCACAAGCCTGGATGCCAGATGGCCTGGCTCAATGCATGACAACCAGATTTTCGAGAATTCGTCATTGTGCACGCGTTTACGGGAAGGTATGGTAAAATAGGAACAGTAGACTACACTTTACAAAAATAGACTTTTATTGTGACACTTTTTTCTGTTCATTTGACAGGGCTGTTTGACGGTGTGCTGGTGGGAGACAAGACTTATGCATGTCAGAGCTTTCTGATGACTCCCTACCCTGACCCTGAGACAACACCACAGCATGACTTTAACATGGCCCTCAGGCAAACCAGGCGCAAGATTGAAAAAACTCTTGCCATTTTAAAGGCACGGTTTAACTGTCTTCGTGACCTGAGAGTGTCACCAGAGCGGGCATCTCAGATTGTGGGTGCATGTGTTGTCCTTCACAACATAGCCACTATAAGGAAGGAGCGAGTGCCAGAGGAATATTATCTCCCCCCTGATGATGATATTGATGATGATGTTGACCCCATTACTTGGGACCAACCTGCTGGCAGAGCTGTCAGAGATGCCATCACTGCAGAATATTTCACTGACCAACTAAATACGTTTGTTTGAGAGAAATGTTTCATATTAGGCTGTATTAATGCATTAAACTTTATTGTCATTAAATTTGTTTTCATCTATTCTCATGTTGATGTTAAAAATGCTCAATGGAAAAACAATGGCTGGAAAGTAATTGTTCTTTCACATTAATATGCATTATTCTAAATCTTTGTTAAAACCACTCCACAGGTTGTGAATTCTCATACATTTGGAATGTAATATATTCAAGTATAATTTTTATACATTTATTTTTTTAATAAAAATTATATTATCCACATTACAATTTGATTTGAAACGTTTTATTTTAAACTTTTGCATTTCAATTAGATCTCAGTTTTTGAGTGCACTTTCAGGTTTTGGACTTCAGTGTATAATTATCATGTATAATAAATGTTCTGGTCTTATTTCAAGAACATAAATCGATCGTAAGAAGCTCTCTGATTTTATTTTCTTCAGCTGCATATGAACTGACCTTAATTAGAAAGACAGTCAGACTGACCGATCAAGTTTATGCAAAATTTTATTTTGCATGTCAGACTGTGGAGACACTCTTTCAGACCTATTTTACAACTTCTTTTGATGTACAAACCTTGACTACGAAACCAAGACGTTGACAGTGGCCTACCTCATTTACAGCTTACAAATACTGGTAGAAAAAATAAAGTGCGTGAATGTACAATGTAAAACAACAGCAAAACAGTGTAAAGTATATAAAATCACAATCTACTTTACATTTTCCATTCAAAACACTCAAGCTGAAAACACAATGGAATGTAACACATGATTAAACAACATCAAACATGTCACGGTTAATGTGGTTTAAAACGATTTTTCCAAGAAAGTCTATAATAGCGAAGTTAGTGTTTGTGTCAGAGAGGGTTTGTTTTAAGTACGGATGACCCATTATTGTAACCATGTTCTTCTAAATTTTCTTTTTTAACCCTAAAGCAGATTGCAAATTTACAGACGTTTTCAACCTTTTCCAACTGGAATCGCCACATTATCTGTATTAGTCAAGTATGATTTCCTCAAATTTATCCACGATGTGTATCATTCTTTTCTCTTGCAGTATACCTCATTCTTTACCAAATGTCAACAATACTGTCTCGACTGTAATTTTGTTGTATTGTACCGCGTCATTGTCTTTCTGTCCGTTTAGACTCCATCCACTGCACTATATGCTGCACCGAACACAATTACCACCAACCTATGTGGCAAGACATAATCGCGTACTTGTGCTCTTCAAATGTACATTCAAAAGTATTTAGAAACTTTGTTTCTTGATGCTCATTCACACTTGCTACATTTGATCTAAAACAAATTTTTTTTTTTTTTGCATTTAAAATTTCCATACACATCATACCATTATTTAACACCAGGCACTTTACTAATAAGAACACATCTGAATCACAGAATAGAAAACACTAACATACTAATTCCCAAAAAGGCCTAAGAAATTAAAAATTGATAAAAAAAAAAATAATTAAAAAAAATGTTTAGAAAGTTCTGCAACACTAACAAGCTCTCTGGTTGAACTGCCTGGTGTTCAATGCTGGTATAATCACAATCTGCAGAGGATGGGCTATTGTTTTCATAGTCAGCTTTTAAGATTAAAATACCCTCATTAAACACATATGCATTGCATCTTTGCACAAAAAAATGGCAAAGTAATACAAATAGACATATAAAACAATTTTTTTCACCTTGAGTGAAGCGTCATTACTCAAGTCTTGGCAGTGATAAAGCACCAGTACCGGTCACACAAGAAGGCTTGTTGCCCATTTCTCTCTGCTCATCCATCTGGTCCACTCTTTCTCCAGTTGTTCTCTCTGACGGCATCTCTGTTCCAAAACTTATTCAACACAATAAACTGTGTCATAACTTAAAATTTAACATTAAAGAGTAAAGAAGATGTGAGTGGATTTGAGGGCATTGTCAAACTCAAATTTGGCAATTCGCACACTGAGCTTGTCACATCTATTTTTAATACTCAGGGCTCAGTACGCTTAGTCTTTATGAAAGCTGCCCAAGTGAACATTTAGATTGTTAGATTGTTTATGCATAAATCATATAAACTCATTGGCAATGTCTATGTTTTACACCACAGAGTCTCTGATCTCAGAGCCCAGTCGTACCCGGGGGCGAGGGCAAATGTCACTGACCTCCACATGACTTTCTTTGAACTCATTCTGTGGCGTTTGGGCGAGTGTCTGTGCTTCCTTGGAGTTGTGCTGCGTGCTTGTATCTGATGGAGCGATTATGTAACCGCAGTTTTCCTCCAAAGTCTGGTAGCTTTTGTGGTCGGATGGGGAGGTTGGAAGCACACCAGCATTGAGGGGTACACTCTCCCCAGGCCTGACTGTGCTCTTTTGGGCTCCTGCAGTTTGTTCTCCCCCTCTTAGTACCTCCTTCATCCGGCCCCTGTGTCTATAGGCTACCGACAGCCCGAACGAAAGCACACACACAGCTAACAAAACACACACTACAGCCAGCTCTGTGCCATATGTCTTTATGCGAGGTTGAGCAGAGCGAGCCGATTCACCGGACAGGATGTCTGATGATATGCTTTGGATTATAAGAGGTGCATCCATCTGCCCAGTATTGGTTGTGGTCTCGGATAAAGGCTCTGCCTTTACACAGTAATTGGCCAAAAGTTGCCAGAAGCCATGTTCTTCTGACCAACAAGAGAAGACCTCATCTACGCCTGCTCGGCCGCTGACTACTAATCCACCATCTGGGCTGGGGAACTGGAAGTGACCTGGCTTGTATGACCATTTTCTGTGGGCATGATTGGAGCGAAGATTGCAGGGCAGCAGGCGAAGGGTGTTAGCTGGGACGATGATGATCTCACAATCAGATGCTTGGGAATTTGGTAAATTAAGTGGTAACACGGTTTTACCAGAGCTTTCAGAGTCCACACTGAACATGGTGTCATTACATTTTGATTTTGAAGTGTCAGCCTCCTCAATATCTTGCTGCCATTGTCTGAAACACATATAGGATGGTAAAAGATTGGTATTGGTACTGAAAATTATTCATTCAATAGATATTTTGAAACAGGGAAGACTTACTTTTGTGGTGCGATTCGTGTGACGTCAGTACAGTGTGTTCCTGTCCAAGCACAGTATGGGTCTCTGGCCAAAACACACTCACCACAGTTGTTATGGTAACTGCAGTTTGCTACAGGCAACTGCACAATACCAGAGTGTGACGACATAAATAACAAACCCTGTTTGTTGAGAGAGAGGATTGAGAGTAAGAGAGTGAAATACAATTTTTGTAGAGGACAAGTGCAAGTAAATGTGTAATTCAAATACACTACTGTGCAAAAGTTTGGGGCGAGTAACAAGTACCATTTTTTTTCCTAACAGGGATGCATCAACTGATCAAAAGGTGACAGTATTTTCATTTATAATGTTAGAATATTATATAATTTGCCATCACAGAAATAAAATTACATTTTGTACTGTATTTTTAACTAATTAAATATAGCTGTGGCAAGTATAAGAAAATAGTATATGACTTATACAGTAAAATATCTTACTGACCCCTAACTTTTGAATGGTGGTGAATAAAATGAATGCACCTTTACATAAGTACAAATAAACAGTAACACTTTTTGTTCACAAAGGTTAATGCATTCGTTTTCAAGAACCTACAAGTAACAATAATTTTACAGCATTTATTAAATTATCTTTGTTTAATATACCACATATTGTAGTTAATTATTCATGCTAATGAATATGAAATGTAGTTTATGTAGAAATTAACATTAACCAAGGAGGTTAATAAATGTATTTTTCATTATTAGTTTGTGCTATTTAATAGACACACATGCACGCACGCACGCACGCACGCACACACCTTAGCCGAATCCAGCTCAATGTGTTGTACAGGCTGTTTTTCTGGGAACAGTTGGATCTCCTCAATGATGTGCATCGTACCAGCTACATTCACAGCCTTTTGCAAACGTCCATCATCTGTCAAATCACAGCGCACAACATCAACAGCTAATTAGAAAAGAAATTGAAATCAGAGAAAATCAGACACTCAAAAAACACAACATACCTGTGCCGATGAACATCACATCGTAAGCTCTGTGGAGGCCTTGCACGTGGTGTACAGCGATTTGTGTGTAGTGCACAGAGTGCGTGAAGAGCACCGGCTGACTTTTGACAGGTCTGTCCATCAGGAAATGGTCTTTCACAAAGTTTAGTACCTTATCTGGCATATCCAGGGATGAGCCTATTCCCAGCTCCCTTGAAGCATTAGTAATACACTGTTGAAAGGGGAGAAGGGTCACAATCTTCACAAAAAGCTTCACAAAAACTATAAAATCCTTCCCGCTTATACAGAACTGGTAAAGTGTGGGTGTGTGTCATCTTACCATTCCAGGTCGTGGTTCAGGTACAGGTTGAGTGTGTGTGTACCACTGCTGTGTCTCTCGGTTCACCTCTTTGTAACGGCCAGTAAACGCTTGTTCTACCTGATCCATGCTGAACACACATACTGCTGAACTGCCTGCTAGACCTTTACTCCTGGAACAAATTAGAAAAAAATGTACATTTTAGAACAGACACACTAGAATTTGCAGTGTTAAATTAGAGCAAAACGTTTCTAGTATATAGTATTACTAGTATTAATACAGAAAAACATTATCTTCCTGTGCCCCTCTCAATTTTTCCGCATACCATTGAGAAGTGAACACTGCATAGAGGAGTGTGTTTTTCTTGTGTTGGGCAGGAAGCACATAGACATCCTGAATGATGTTGAAAGGAAAACCATCATCAGGTAGCGAACACAAGAGCTGAGCTTTAAGAAATGTGGTCCATTTCTTCTGTAGGACTCTCTCTCCACCCTGATCCTCCTGAGATTAAACAAAAAAAAAAAACACACACACACACAAGCATCTGATTTAACAGTTTCAACATATTTTCAACATATAATACTCTGAAGGACCACTAGGCGGCATTAGAACTCTAGCCCTGGTTTCATTCAGAGCATCCTGGGGGGGGGGGGGGGGGGGGGGGAGTATTGCAGTAGCTGCAAATGGTACAATGACAGTTTCAGATAGTGATAGCACAGTACTGACCGATTATCATATTAAAGGTGCAATGTGTAACAAAGTTGAGTATCTATTAACAGAAATGCAATATGACATCCATAACTATGTTTTCAGTGGTGTATAAAGAACTTACTTAATTAGCCGTAATGTTTTTATTACCTTAGAATGAGACATTAATAGCTCCATAACCGCGGGAATCCCCTTCTATGAAGGTCGCCATGTTGTGACGTCATATTCCTACCGTAGCCGAACGCGAACAAACAGCGCTACAGAACGCGTTCATCACTACCTTGAAAGAGAAGTAGCGGAAAGCTGGAAGCTAGCCTTACACTCCGTGAGTAGTGACTTTTCCCTTGTGAGTGGTGTAAATATGTATTTGGGATTGTTTCATGTAACTTAGTTCTCCCTCGCTGTGTTATGGGTTTGTTATGTTGGGGATAGATGTGCTGTTACGTTCGTGAAGACAGCTGATGATTAGTATTCATGTCATTGACCGTAAAACAGTACGTTACAGGAATCACTAACCCGTCGATAGAGACTTTTACTAAAGTCTTTTATCACTAAAGTCGATCGCGAAGAATTTTAAAAATCAGAGAAAAAAGCCTATTGTGTGTAGTAAATAGTATCTATGGGATGCGGAGATGACATGATTGTAACAGCGCGCGCAGTTCCGACCTTTGGACTCATGCAGACGCGTCCCAGCTCAGCCACAGTAACAGCTCATATTAGCCAGCTAAACTATTACTACCCTGTTAGAAAAAATATATAGCTGCTCCCTCGCTGTATTATGGGTTTGCTACAGTATGTGGGGAGAAATGTGCTGCTGGTTACGTTTGTGAGACAATCAGCTGATTATTATTTTATTAAATTATATATTAAAACCCTTGATCCTCACCTGACTATGGCTTTGTAAACAGACAGTATTCATGATGTGGTTTATAATGGACTGTGGTACAGAAACAGTGACAATGTTACACACTCTTGGCTTACTCTGGCTATTCTCTGCTGTCTCAGCCGACGAGATGTTTGTCCCGTTTTCGCAACCGTAGCTTCTTCGAAAGGGAGGGGTGAGCAGTGGGCGGAGCCCTTAGTGCAAACCTGGTGCAAACTCGCAACCGAACCACTAGATGTCGCTAAAAGTCACACATTGCTCCTTTAATATACTATAGTATTTATACAATTATCCAGGGTGTTTCAAATAATATTGTTGTAATGCCTTGGTACATGTCAAAAAACAAACAAACATGGTATTATCAATGCACTCCCGTGGAAGTCAGGGAGAAAGGGAGCGTCAACAGGTGGGAAAGTAACACATATGTGAACATTAATAGGGCAGAGTTCACAGCCTTCTGTGATTCACCTTGTTAATTTTCTTCTTAAATTAACATGAAACTAGGGTGACCAGATGACCCGGTTTCAGAAGTGTCCCACCAATTTACTAAAAAATATGAAAATATGTACCTGTTTCATCTGGTATACTGATATATTGGGATTTCTGTATGTGTGTCAGTATGTGTGTTTTTTTTCTTTTCAGGTTTATGCTGACTTTGTCAACACTGTGTGAACTGCTTAAACACTCCATCTTACCTTACACACACGTGCAATCCTGGACACTATGGTGTTATCAAAGAAGTCGAACTCCTTTCCCATCTCACTGAAGAAAAAATAGATCTGATCACCACTTCTCTCACTGTCTTGACCTGTTATATGAGCAGAACCTACAAACGCTGGGTCTGACAGACCACACACACACACACACACACACACACACACACACACACACACACACACACACATTTTAATTTACCATTCCAGAAAACAAAACTGTACAACTGTTGATTTAACATCAGTATCAGCCAGTAATTTTCTGTTTCCAACATGCGTGAGAAAGCATGGTTCTGTAATCACTGATGCTGGCATTTATTTTTAGATATTAATCTCTTAGAAGGTCCCTTGTGAGGAAGTGTGTGTGTTTGTATATATTTACCCTGGAGCCAGTTGAGAGAGTTCTCTGTTTTGAGAGGGGTGCCAGTCCCTAGACTCCTATATATGGTGGGTTCATTTCCCTGGAAGTTACTGACAGTAGCAGTGTACAGTTCCCCATCTATAACACACAAAAAAGTGCTCATTAACACTAACATCAACCTTTTCATCAAACTCAGTGATGTTTATATATGAAGTTCAAACAAAAAGATTGCCATGTTTTTGCATTAGTATACTCACCCACTGTAATAGCTGTAGATCTGGATTCTGGATTAAATGGACAGCGTCCACGGCCATCCTCCATTACGGGTTCCCCCTTTTCATCTCTTTCCAGAGAGAAACTTGAAATGTTCTACAAATTTCATGAAAAACACAAACACGTCATTCGTTAAATCAAATGACACCAGACACACTTGCACAAATGGGTCAATGACATAAAGTACAGTTTTTTTCCCTATATATTATTTTATTCAAAAATACATTAGAAAAAGCTATTTAAATACATAATGACTTAAATACAGTTTACTTTTTTTTTTTTGGGGCACGTGTGTGTGTGTGTGTGTGTATATGTGTGTGAAAACCAACAACAATAATAATAAAAATAAAATAAATGACACTTTACACAGACCTTAATGACTATCAGATATATATGAATATCAGATTAGTTTTATTTTAAAAAAATCCCTTTTATATTAATAATACTGTTTACGTAATACATTAAATACATTAAGACATTAAATTTAAGTTTAAGTTAAGTTTTTCCAAAACTATATGAATCCGACATGCATATGGAGAGGAGATTTCTAAGAACTTTAATTTTTAAAATAGATTTTTTTTTTTTAAAGAAAAAAAGAGATGTAAGAAAGATGTGAGTCTCACAATGTAAGCGCAGATGGGGCTGAAGGCATATGTTCCACACACATATAGGTGTGTGCTGTTCAAATGCAGTAAAATCTTGATGTAGTTGAAACAGTCAGTCTGAAACACATAAGAGACAGATTTTCTTTTAATTTGTTGTTTTAATATATTGCGTCACATTTATATTAACAATAACAGCAACAAACTTATACCTGGGGGTCCTTTCCCTTGAAGATGCACTCCTTCCTCTTCCTTTCTGGAGTGCTCCATGTGAGCTGCAGAAGAGACAAAACAACACTGAGTACTACCATCAAAATGCACTCCTACACACTACTACAAACATTCTCGCATGCACTTACTGTTTTCTGTAGATACGTCACACTGATGTTGTCCAGGCTGAGAGAGAATATATTCTCCCTGGCTCCCACGTATATCTTGTTTTTATCTGGGCTCAGCAGAAGAGTTGAATAGTTATACACACCATCCACCGAGAACTCTCTCACTGATCGCCCTTCTGCATCTGAACACACCCAGAGGAAAAAATATTACTTGGTACACCTCATAAAAAGAACAAAAATCAATGTTGTCCAAAAAAATCGTAATGTTTCGCACACACACACATTATATATATATATATATATATATATATATATTAATCAGTGTCTAAATAAAGTCTTAACAGTACATTCAGAAAGCATCTTGCATTCTTCACATGGAATTCTCCTTCAAAACTACACAAACCTGGCACACAGTCCGACCCTTTAAAATGATGTCAGTTAGTATGTCCAGAAGGTTTTCCTGGCAAGGCACAGAGGTCACTAACGTCAGTGTTTACTGACATAAAACCTTTTACAAGTCGTTTTGTTCTAAGTACAACCATTACATTTGCATTTCAACCTCAAATGATTAATGAGAATGGCTGTTACTCTGATACAGTACACCAGCCAGGGTTTGCAAATGGTTCTAATAGCTCTTGTAAATGTTTACAATCAAGGATTAAACCCGCCAGTGTGTTTGGCTAAGATGAGTGAATGCAACATTTGGAACAGTCTTGTAATGGGTCTTTTGGGAATAAGAAACATCATGGCAGTTCAAGTAGCCCTAAAATTTTGCTAAATTATAGCAGATGAGTGGTAGTCTGAGGGAATCTGGGCCAGCAGATCTTCTTCCACTGAATGCAGTGCGCATTACTGACATTGCTGCTTTTGTGAGCATAAAATGCCATTTTATACAACATTTCCATTTCAAATACTATTCTATACTTCAAAGAAAAAAAAAGAATATCATGGCTTCCACAGAAATATTAAGCACCACAACTGTGACATTGATACAACAACATTGATAAAAATAAGAAATGTTGCTTGAGCACCAAATCAGCATATTAAAATGATTTCTAAATGATCATGTGGCACTGAAGACTGAAGTAATGATTGCCATTGCCATCACAGGAATCTTTCCATCACACTTTAAAATAGAAAAGTTTTAAAATTGTTTTAATATTTCACATCTATTATTGTTTTTACTGTTTTTCTTATCAAACAAATGGTAAGAATTCCTACACAATTTTCCATTTAAAAATTCCATACTCAAATTTCCAAATCTTTCTGTAGATTACCATATTTAACATCAATGGTTACATTGTTTTTAGCTTTAAATTTGGTTTATAGTACAGTAATGTGTTAATTTTCTTAGGGGTCAACTTTGGCTTTTTTTGATTTTTGCATGTCTACACATTCCAATTTCTAGTTTTATATAAAAATAATACGAGATCATAGATGCATATGCATTAATAGAGATCTAGTATTTCCTAGGAGTAGTACCTCTAATATCAAGGCCTAATGTCCAATTTAATGCATCCTCTGGGGCGGTAGAGAAACCATGACACTAAATGGACCGATGGCACAATACGGCTTTGCGCACTGTCCTATTTGCTAAGTTCAAGGGTTTATAAAAAAGACTGGTATTTTAAAAAGTTTTAAAAAACTGTCTTTTGTTAGGGAAGTACATGTTTTTCAAAACCTTGGGTCTGCTTTAACGCGTACTCTGTGGCGGCCAAGAAACTTGTATGATAAATACAATTTCCTTGGGAATTTGGGAAAGAAAGTGGTATATACTGTATGATAAATTTAATTTCACTAAATTCTCAATTTTCTATTATAGAAAACTTTAAATATAGAAAACAGGCGCAATAGTCTGGAAATGCAAATATTTTTCCATTCATTGCTTTCTTTTTTCCATACCTTCTCAGACCTGGAAATTACTCAAATCACTGCCATACTTTTCCAAATTGCGTAGGAACCAAGTATAATATTGTTGCGACTTAAAACGCTCAAGCTCTTTCAAGCAGGATGGATTCTGATTGGCTGTCACTGTTTTATCGTTCACCAGCTGGAAAAAAAACCATTCTGAAAGTGATTCCAACGATATCGTTTCTCTGTCCTTTTATCATTATAGTTTTTCATCTGCTTTACTTGGTTTCACTATATTTTGACTGTCCCCAGACATTCTCTTGGGAAAGAGTAGAGTTGCACTTACATGTCAACAAACTCGCATTAGAGTATTAGTTGAGTATTATGAGTTAGTTTACTGTTAAGAGTATGGGTTGGGTTACAATAAGGGGTTCTGGTTGGCAGAAAATGTTTACATGTACTTGCACAGTTATGCCAGTAGAATGTGTGTTGGGGAACCATCAAAACAAAGTGTTAGCAGATATTGAGCAGACAGTCTACTAATACTCTGATGAGAGTTTGTTGACATATACAGTAGGTGTAACATACTTTATTGTCGACAAAATATCTAAAAGGGACCATCAAAATGAAGTGTTACCTTCTTTTATATTTAGAACAATTTTAAGAACTATATTTATCATTATAGTTTTCATTATTGGGTGTGAACGGGCCTTTACAGTACTAAGTGAAGAGTAAATAGCTTTGGATAAGAAAGCATCTGCTGAATAACTAATTAATTCATGCACTTACTATATGAGAAACTGATTCGTGCTGTGACATCATCTTCATTAACCACGGTTGCATGTAAAACTCCAGCCAAAAAAATCCATAATATGGTCCAAAACAAGAGCCAGAGAGAGTTTTTGGTTTCCATGGATACTTTCCATTTGGTTGCCATGGTCAACTGCTATACAATTGAAGATTGTAATATTCCAGGTATCTTTGGTATTCAAATGAAATGTTTACACCCTGCCGTTGATTCTTTCAGGGATACTTAAGGTCACAGAGACCTTGCCATACCTAAATTATGTCCTCAAAGAGGTCAAAGGTGGAGAGATATCAGATCCTTGTGGTCAAACACACTTATTTTAAACAACACATCCCTCCTAATAGAGACTATCCATGTAGCAAACTCCAATTAGATCGTCTGGAATCTGCAGAGGGAGAAACAGAAGCACATTTAAATCACATGATTAAACAGAATCGAACAGAATGATATGGAATAATAAGAATAATTTCATTTTGCTTTAACCATGAGATCATTTGCAGCTGATAAATCCACCACACGTCTGAACTAAAGAACTCAAGACAACTCTTTTGTTTCTCATGTTTCTCTGTTCAAAGGAGGCTGACCTCAACATCCACAGCACATGCTTCAGTGTTTTTGTGGGAAAGAGGCTGAATCTAATGTCCTCCTCTGCATGACTTTATCCAAACAGAATTTGGAAATGCATCAACTCCTCCCTTTTGGCCTGATCAGCTTTTAAGGGTGGTATGTCCTGAAAACAGGAAGACTGTGTAGTCTCTGTAGCTTCAAACACAACACACAAATAAAATTACAAAATTCCATACTGATCATGCTTATGTTCTCAATTTCTATTTATCTTTAATATTTGTATTAGGTATTTATTTATTTATTAATATTTTGGAGAAAATTAAAATTAACAGTCAATTCCGAATTTGGACTGCCAGTAAATAAACTTTCAGTTAGTCAGATCAGATGACCATTTTATCTTAAGCATTTCAAACAGTAAAACACAAATAGTTCAGACCATTAAACAGCGCAAACCATTAAATTGTCATGTAAACATAACTACAGAAGTATATATCAGCAATATAGCCTAAATCATGCATAGATGTAACAAAGTTCCACCTAAATGTGTCTGCTACTGACATAAGTACAAGATGTACACAAACACCCATACAGTCTGAAGATGTCACATACTGTGCTCCTGCTAAGACTCAAGAGTCAGAATTGGAAGACTTCTAAATGTTTAAAGACAGAGATAAAAATAAATCATGCTGCGTCATGTACACACAAACTAAAAAAACAGCTTGATAAAAAAACATCTCTTACTATGAGAACTTTTACAAATGTATGACCCTCCATTAATGTTGAAATGATGTGACATGCATGCATGATCTCAAACGATGATGACTTGAAAGGGGGGGTTTATATTTTGACCTATCAACCTGAGGATTTTTGTACTAAAGATTATGATTGATTAGAAGTAACTTTTTAACAGCAGAAAGTATTATGCAATGTGAACAAGTGTAAACACACAGTAAAAGCTTTAATTCTTAGGACACTCTTAACAAAGCGTCTCATTGCCATAAACAACTGAACATTCTGCCAAGCAATAGATCTAGAGAAGAAAGGCACAGATACCAAGGTCAAACTTGTTATCTTTTACTTCAAAAAGATCTCTGATATATGCAATAAAATTTACAAGCTGCCTAGCATCTTTCCCCTAACACTTTAATTATACTAGCTGGAAGAAGGCAGTACACCGTTGGTCTGTTTCTTTTACTACTTCCCTTTACATAGTGAGTCCTTAGGGCTTTTTCTCTGGCAAAGTGATCAACCAAATGGAGAGCTGGTTATCATTTGTTGACTGCCTACTGACTCAAAACAGGACAACTCACACTATCTATACCAAATAATATAAACATCAAAAGGTTCTTTGCTAGGACATACAACAAGGTATTCATTCTCTAGTCCTCATAGTCTTTGATCCAAAAGGCTGATGCTGTTCTAAAGAGAGCAGAGTTTATGTAAACAATAAAGGTTTGCTTTTATGCACTCTCTTCACTCATCTAACTACTTAGAGGAGAGTTTAAAAAAAATGGCAACACTCAATCTTAGACTGAAAATATTACCACGTATCTAACGGTTTAGATTACAGTACTTTTTTATTCTGTAACTAAAATGGTCTTTTGTGGAAAAAAAATGTCTTGATCACTAATTTCATTTAAATTGTTATCTTGCATGTTAATCATTATCAAACCTCCCTCATACTACACTCCAAAGTCACGTGATCTGAAGTGTAAACAAAGTTAAAAGTCCACCTAACACAATTAAGCATGCAAGATGATGACAGTTTTCAGATCCCACTCATGATTAAAATAATTAATATCAATCAATTTTAATGAATGCACTTCTTGATTGGTATATTTGTATCTTTGACACTGAAAGGGTGGGTTCAGCAAACGTGGGAAAAGTACATTTCAATATCAACTGCCCTTTAAATATCCAAGTAAACAAATGTAATAGTCTTGTTTTGTTCTGTGCTTTCATTTGCCTGACATATTCATAGTGAATAGTAAGCTTCAGTTTTAAACTGATTATTTATTATGGTTTACTTTAAGTACCTTTCCAGTTTAACCAAATATATTTTTTTTTACAGTTATTTTGATTGTTTAGAGTTGGCTTACGGTCGTGAATCATTGGACTATTGAGAAGTTACATTCAACCATTGCCACCTTTGTGATAGAGGTTGGTTTTACATGGTTTCAGGTGGACAATACTGGTCATTTTGTCGTCAAAATGTCTGGTCAAAATTGTAACAGATTGCTGGACTACCAACTGATGGGCAAGCAATTTACTTAGATCTTGATGAAGGTCTAGTGAGGTTGGTTTTCCCAACATTTGCTGTACCACTGTCCCAATTTTAATGACGATCATCTGCTTCAAGTGATGATTATGAAAGAACATTTATGAAAACACCTATAGCCTACCACTGATCGCAATAATATTGCCTACACTCGCAATAATATTGCAATAAATAAAGTTTTTTGATACATTTACATTAAAGAGGGTGGACGCACATAAAAAATAGAGCTTTGATCAACGCCCCCTTCCCAAAAATGAGTACATTTACATAGTTCACCAAAATTTTAACGTTTATTCTCTTGCTACTTGTAAGCTCTCGAGCTTTACTTTGCGGTGACTATGATAATAAACAGTAAAACACATGCGCACAATCCAGCAGCACCTTGTTTATTTTGAGCCCATTTCCCACCCACCTACCTATCTACCCACCCCCAACTAACTCACCCACCCTCCAATACCACTACAAACACACGATATAGTCTGAATCCCAATACACCACATCGCTTATGTTAACGAAAATAAATTACTGACTGATAGTAAAAAGTGATGTTTTGCAACAGGTGATTTTATGCACTCAGCATTCAACAGATAAACGTGGCCAGTCCTCCTACATAACGTTATTCGAACAATACTGAATCCTAGATCGCACCTCTTGGTCTCACAGCCCCCCTTTTAACTTATTGTTTATATGCGTAACTTACCACTAAAGCCAATACATCTCTCTCCGAAGAGACAGCCAGTTGGTGTGATTTGGAAATGAGCCTTTAGTTTTGTATTCCAGCATGTTTCCTTTCCCTCAGTCCGGGTTAACTGTATAAAATGCAACCGCTGATTTCTTTGCTCATGGATCTACCGCTGCGCTGACCGAGACTCGACACTCCTCCTCCTCAAAACCATTGACTGGAGCCACACCTCTAACACACACACACACACACACACACACACACACACACACACACCAAACGAGAGGTGCTCTCTTTATCCGACGAACTCTGGTAACCAGTGGGAATGAAAATTTCTCAGCTGGTAACATTAAATAAGAACCAGAAAGAGTTTTTTTGTGTTTTACTATCAGCCGACAGAAAATGATAGCTAAATAAGTTCACATTTAATTTACTGTAATGTAACTTTATTTTATTTAGGCTAACTTTGAAATGTACAATTTTAGAATTTGAATTAGTAGCTTAATTAGGCTAGGCTATTTTTGTTGTTTTTGTTGTTGTTTTGTTACAAAATGGTTTTCCACTGGTCGTAAATTTGACCAGTATGTTTACATCATCTGATACAGACTAGTCTATTATAATAAAACATAATAGGCCCTTATACCTTATCATGTCCAAAATATGTAGTTCAATATATCAATTAGCCTATGTAGTATGTATAGGCCCATGTGTTATGTTTAAAATTCTGTCATCATTTACTCACCTTTAAATTGTTTCTTGCTTCTGCTAAAAGCAAAGGAAAATATTTTGAAGCATGTTGGTAACCATACAGTTGATGGACCCCATTGATTTCCACAGTAAAAAAAATAGATCAACTTTTTAGTTATTCTTCAAAATATTCTTCAAAATATCTTCTTTTGAGTTCAGCAGAAGAAAGAAATTCATACAGGTTTGAAACAACTTCAGGGTGAGTAAATGACAGAATTTTTCATTTTTCAAGTAAACTAGGCTATTGCTTTAACACGTCACTTTCCTTTTATGGAGCGTTGAGGCAAAGCCAACATCGACTTTCAAGTTTCAGAGGAGCAAAGGTCATGTGACTATTTAAAAGAGCAGTTTAAAAATGTTCAAATCAAGGATCTTAACTTTCATTTATAGTTGGTCACTAAAATATAAATAAAATATACACATTTTTTTATATGAAAATAAATATATGAAAGTCAATTTTGGTCACCATTGTTCTCTTGAAAACAAGTACTTTTTATTCAGACCCTTGTTTCTTTGTTTTATTTTTTATTTTTTTTAATTAAAAATGTTTAATAGTTGAATAATAGTGCAGCCAACCAGGTGCAAACCTAACCGAACCTAACCAAAATAAGGTTTCTAGTTTTCTGGGACTCCCACACTTATATAGTCCTTCAAATTGAGGAGAATAATTCATGCTCAAAGGAAATTACATGGGATTAGAGGTAGATCAGCAGCAAGGGCAGAGCTGAGCTCAGGCATCCATGAAATCTCTAGTAAAGTTACGGCAGACTGGCATCAAATGCAGTTTAATGAGCAGTTGTGCTCTTAGACAGGAGTTACTTATCAAAAGGATTTTTTTTTTTCAGTCACGGGTACAGTCTTTTCCATCCTCTTTTTACTTATAGTGACATTCTTTTGAACTGTTCACTCTATTGTGCACCCTTATAGAGATTCAAAGTTATAATGTTGCTTTGATCACTTGGTATTCATTCACCAACTGCACCCTCTTTGGGCAGAAATAACAGAATTCATGCCATGGAAAACTTGTGTAAATACAAAACAGTGTTTCATCCATACGAATAAAATTGTTATATACTTCTGCATCATGCTGTACCATGCTGTCTTCTTACTCGCATACTGAAATAAGCTCAGCGCCTGTCCTTACCAGCAGTTAGCTTGTCTCCTAGGTAACCTGTTCAGTCTAGTCCACAATTGAACAAATGAGAAATGAGAGCCTCAAGTCATGTGCACAATCTTAGACCACACCAGCTTTGTCTACAATTTTAGTTTAGCTATTTAAAGGTAAACTGCTGGTATTATTCAACATTTTGCAGGGCAGCATTATGTGGGGCAGCATAATTTCTTATGCTTTTATTTCCTGAACTTCCTATTTTATCATATTGAGTCTTCTATCACAGTTGTGTGCACGTAAATTCATAAATGCCATGTGGTTTTGGAGTTAGGCTACACTGCTGCAGTAGGGAGTAATTTCACATAAATCTCCCAACACAGTCGTTTCTTTGGAAGAGATACAAATGCACAGCTAGATGGATGACTTATGACAATGTATCAAATGTGGTTTGGTGTGAGAAACAATGATAGAGCTAAGAGACCAAATGCATTCAGCAGATAGAGCAGACAACCAAAATAGTCTAGACGTGACAGTGCAACTCAAGCACTCTATTGGAGTACCAAAGATATCAGAGAGAGACCGAGTGGCTTTTTCGAAATATATATGGTAGTGGTACCCTAATGGACTGGCTGCTGAGCTAAACACAAATCCTCCCTGCCTCATTCTTTATTTCTCATACACAGAGACACATGAATTTGACTCATCAAGTTGTCATATCCTCGTCTTTAAATTCAAATGAAACCACAACTGTCTGAAAGTCACTAAACTGTTAATAATTTTAGGACTCAAGCCAGTTCTGAGTCTTGATGCTGGGCAGTTCTGCCCCTCAGTGCATGGCGTGAACAGTCTGATGAGTTGTGGCAAAGGAGAGGGATATCTTGTGTAAACAGAGGGATTGTATTCCCAGGCTCGGAGACGTGGTGATTAAGAACTGACGTTAGTCAGAGTGACCAGCAGTCCATATGACTAAATAAATGATGCCTCCAACCAGTTTACAGGACCAGCCAAAATGTCTTAGACTCTACCATAAGTCTTAAAGGGATGGTTCAGCTAAAAATAAAACTTTGTTTGGAACAAAAAAGAAGATGCTTTGCGCAAAAAAAAAAGTGTCAATATTTTCAATAGTCAGTGGGGTTTAGTGTTGTTTTGGACCCTACTGACTATTATTGTAAAAAAAAAAAAAAAAAAAACAGCATATAATAATTTAAATATCCTTAGGAATTCTTCATAAGCTTTGTCAACATCTTTTTCATTATCAATAAATTCCCAGTCTTGTGCTAGCATGCAGATCAACTTTAAATGCCTCTATTGTTTCTTCTTCTCTGACCCTTTTGGAAATTGGTTTATTTCCATGTCTGTTTAAAATGTAGTTACTGTCATACACTGTAAAAATTGGTAGGTGGTTACTGATATCATGACCATATCGTGACAATAAAATTAAAATCAATGATGCAATATGAAATAAATTCTGCAGAAAAGCAGCTCTAAAACCTACAATAGTGTCCTGTTTCAGCTCAAGTCAGTTCAGTGTTGATTCAGTTCACTTCAATCACTGTGTAAAATTAATCAATTATGACACGTGTTCAAGAAGGCAACAGTGCTGTTATGTCAAATTCATTATGAAACAAAATTTGATTCAACTATAAAGCTGTGGAGTTAATTGATAATGACAATTTAATGTATTTTAAACCAAGCTAAGCAAGTTAGGGGGTGACAATAGCAAGGAACTCCATTACTCCACAGTCAGAGTCATACAGGTTTGGATGACATGTGGGTGAGAAAATAATGACAGAATTCTAGGTAGAATTCAAAGGTAGTGGAATCTAACACAGTTTCATACCAGTTTGGTTCTAAGTGAAGTTTTTATCAAAATGAAACTTGACACTAATGTCAGATACAGGCCTTCATGGAGTCTATATGTGGGTCAGCTGTATTCTTGAAACGTTAAAACAAGAAAAACAGTCTAATGATGACCTGACCATGCAGCAAACTCTCTGAAATAATGAGTTGTCATAACTCAGTTTGTTTATTTGTTTGTGAACTGTACACATAAAATAAATTGTTATTTCAGAGTAAAAACCAAAGTATCAGCTTATTTTCTCTTTGGATCATCCAGGCTTGTTTGCGAGACATATTTGAATGAAAATTGAATGAGAATGGATGGTGCTCTAGGGACCGTTACCTCATCTCTCAGAGCAACAAAACAGGAATCAAGTGAGAGAAATGGTGAAAGAAAAAGGGATGGGGGTGGGAGACTGAGAGAAAGACAGAAACTGAGAGCAGGATGTTTAAAGTCAATGCCCTGACCTTTTTTTTTTTTTTTTTATCTGCGCAACAAACTGATTCCAGTTTCTCTGTCAACAGGTTGGTTTCAAACAAGTAAAGTATAACTGAATATCTTGACAGAAAAAAAATTCTCCGGAACTCTGAAATGAAAGTAGCGCTGACCCTATTAAAAGACCAACCAGGACATAAAGTGCTGTTTTAGACCTCACTTCCCATCATTAGTTCCACTCAGTATGCCCAGGCTTGATACTAATGAGAGTCTTGTCCTAAAACACAAGGCCAGCTCTGCATGATTGGAACTGGGCTAAAACAGACCTGTCAACCCTGTGCTGAATGCCGCTCCATTCACATTGTACACAGAGGGTGGGAGTGTCACTGAATGTGGGAGAGTACATGTGCTTGTTGTGTGTGTGTGTGTGTGTGGATGTTCATTTTATGATTCACTCAGCACTGAATTACGGCCAGAAACTCTCAAGCTAATCTCTCCCACTGGATCTATACACACCCTGCTGTGGGTGTGGATACACACCCAGAGAAGGAGAAAGGATTCTTTCACACATTCAGATATCAAGAGTTGAAATAATATTCTGGCTTATAGCACGTAACCACCTGTTAGTGTATGTGTTTGTGCACAAGATACATACTATGTGTATAATCAAGCTGTATGTTATAATTCCTGCATTCAGGACACATTTTGCGTCACAATGATTACTCATTGTATGTGCAAAACACTTGAAGTCTAATATAATTTTGTTAGGGTCAAACACACACTGACAGGCTCTGTTTTCCAGCTTAGAGGTCCCAATGGTCACAGATGTTGAGGGGACATGATGCAATGAAAAGAAACAGATCTCTATCTCAGTTCAGCTCAGCACTGACCCTGAGCAATAACTTCATGGGAATCCAGCAGAAAAAAACAAACAAACATAATATTATAACATCTTAATTTTATAACAAATTATAATGAACTTTTATGAAACACTGTATAAATAAACTTGAATCAAATATCAATATTCAATGTATCAAAATATATTGTATGTGTGCTTTACATTTGTTTGACACTACAAATGGTTTACAGAAAAAAACATGCAAAATGTTCAGAATAGAGGTGAGAAACCTTTACCTCACTTATTTTCATTACGAACTTGCACTTTTTATCCTTCCACTAAACCCTTGCTTTGTAGCTACTGTTTAACTGTCACACCTAATAAAATCCCTGTACAAGCATGTAATTTGGCCAATATTGGCCAACTTTGGAACCCTGAATTACAGCACTTTACACTCATTTTGCATTTTTCACACACTCAAACATCCTTTACCAACAGTGCAAATGGGAATAAGTAGGAGGCCATGATTGATAAAAGACAATATGCAAATTGGCCAGGATACCTAGTTTACACAATTGGACCCCCACAGACCACACACCCTTTTTTCAACAGCAATCATCATGTTCCCTAGGAGGTCTCCCATCCAGGAACTCGCCCTGCATAGCTTGAAAGGGAAACCAGGGGAGAGCTGTAGAGTGATAGCTGCTAGCTTTTTAAAATGTTTCATTATCTTTAATTTAATAATAAAAAAAATCCTTTAAAATAAACATTTAAAATAAACTACTCCCATTTTAAGAAGTAATTCACTATATATGACAGGGCGACCTCTTCTGTTTGTGCGAGAAACTACACATGCTGCTGTAGGGATGCATAAATAAGGGTAGTGAAGCGTCCTCTAACGTCCATTATGTATAAGTCTTCTATTTATATATAAATTACCCAAAAGAAAAATGCAAATTGAACACATACAGAATAAACATACTGCTTTATGGTTTAAACCTATAAATTCAGTGCTTTGAAAAGTATTTAATTTGGTCATATTCCTCAATTTCTCCAAATTTCGTTTACAAATACCATTGCCTGTGTTGCCAATGTTTGCATTAAATTCAAAAGGATTTGGCACATATTTGTGTGCCCATGAGCTCCATCATTTACTTGTGACAGCGAGGAGGAGCCCGGGCTGTTTATTCGTTCACGTCACTCTTTCTCTCATTCCCTTCTTCCTTCCTTCCTTCCTTCCTGCCGAACACAGAGAACCAGACCAGCAACAATTCAAACTAGAAAGCGACATTCAAATCTTCCAAAGTGTTTTCAACGTATACACCCGATTTTTGGAGCGTGGTAAGTTCGACAACTGTCCGTTCATTATTGCCATAGAAACAGAAAACGAAACTGATCGAATAGCCCCCGAAAAAAAAGCCCGGCTGTCCCACTGTCTATCTATCCCAGCGAAACTCACCGATTTCTGTATAACTGGCCTCAAAATATAATGTGCACTCTGAACTGGATGCTGATATTTACATTTCCGCTTTTCATCTGGCATCTACATTACGATTTGAGCTCGTGATTCCGAGGGAGCGATTCCGTATTTAGGTCATTTTATAGAGCCAAAATGTCGCGGTTTCTTTTTACTTCCACATTCTCTCATGGCACAAACAGATGGCGTCGGGAGGGGAATGGAGGGAGTGATAAAGAGCCGCATAAACGAATAGAGCAGGCCACACTCGGCTTCGGTTAGCTTAGCTCACTGTTTGACCGGAGCAAAACTTAAGACAGGCCCATCCCCGTGCAGACTGGATTCAAGTTTCCCTCTCTGAAGTTTCTTTTCACAACTCTTTACATTTGGACTGAATGTAGCTAGGGATGCTGAATAATGTGGGGAAGTTGTAAGATGTAGCTAGCTGGCTGGTGAATTTGCTTAGGATTTGTCGTGGTGTGGTTCATGGGTATTCGTTGCCATATTTATTTTAAAGATAGTGAGTGAATCTATTAAACACCGATGATCACTGCGATTGTTTGCCTACATCTCTGAGCTCAGGTCAGGTGCATAATGGTCACGCATCTTCACATCAGATGCTCTGCGAGCTTGAAGAAAAGTAGCTGTTTCGGTGACAGTTTGCATCTCATGTCTGACCTTGCATGTAGCATGGTGTTACTTTTAAAGATGATGCTGTCCAAAAATGAATGTAGGACAGTTGTTAAATGATAGACCAATATGAAGATTTTGAAGTAAATTACTATATTGCCTACTCAAGAATATTATGCATCACATGCAGTTGATATGTCGTTTTAAATGCTCAAGCTTTTTTTCTCTTTCCAACAATATAATTAATTTGAGTCGTTAAAGGTTGTACACATAAAAAATGAACTATAAACTATATAGAGATTAATTTATCATTCTAAAGGCCTATTCACACCAAGTATGATAATTAAAATGAATGATAAAGTTTTAAAAATCGAAATGTGAAAGAATAGCTATAACTATAATGGCACAGAGGAATGATATTGTTGGAATCAATTTCAAAAAAAATTTTTTTTCTTGATGACGAGTCGACCGATAAAAAAAAAATTCACCCGACTTTAGAGAGTTTGTGAATTTACAGTGGAAGACAAGATGAACGCTGTGCATGCTTATAATAAACAGTTCCTTATTGCTAATATAGTTATAGCTAGTTCCCTTTCAATATCTGTCAACGTTGCGTCATCTGTGATGCTTTGGGAAACAAGCTCCCACCCCCTTCCATCTCATTTGGAGCGCCCGGTGAGGAAAGGCGCCAGTAGATATGGTGTCGTCTGACACAGTGACTGCATTTGGTAAATGGACTGCATTTATATAGCGCTTTCATAGACCTAATGGCCACCAAAGCGCTTATACATATTGCCTCACATTCACCCATTCACTCACTCATTCATACACCGACGGCATGGACTGGTCTGCCAGCCCCATAGATCACTCCACCACCCACTGCAGCAACACTGATGCAGACGAGGAGCCCTTCCGCGTGCTGTCTAAAGCAGTGAAGGAGCTCAACGTGGAGTGATCACTCATGTGGAACCAGAGCGTGAAAAGGTGAAAGCCCAGTCCATCGGCCACATGAAGGGAAGTTTGGTTGTGTTGGACTGCCACCTGGCTGACTGTCAATGATGCAGAGAAAGCTGTCCTTCTTAACGCCCCTGTTAACCCCTCTGGATTATTTGGTTACTCGATGCAGTCCTTTGCGGAGCGCTTCACCAAGGCTCAAATATGATTGAGAGTGATTAAACATTTAACGCCAAAGCCCCTCTTCCTTTTTCTCTCTCGCTCATTATCTGCACAGCACTCCTCATGTCATGAAATAACAATGTAAATAACAATACTTGTGTACAGTATATCAGCAATTGGTTACTCTTCTATTCTAGAAAGTGGTATCGGTCATCGAAAAATCCATGTTAGTCTACTTCTGTTTTTTATTTTTAAATACATATATGCTAATGGAACAGGTTTGATGAGGCAAAGGATGGCAGAACACGTAGGCCTACAGATGTTAGTTTGTGTTACACAAGGTGTGAATCGCTCTTATAAAGACAGTTGATGAAAGATGTTGGGTGTCAATATGCTCAATGAGGCATTTATCGTTTTCTATTTTTTTTTAATGCTGTAAAATCACCCACCCCATTTCCCTCTATCAAGCACTCCTTAGTAATGACATAATCTTTTTACCGAGGTATTTGTGGATGAGAATGATCTTAGTGGTCTTTATTAGCATTATAACCTTCACAAATCTAAAAGTCAATCTTTTATTAAAGTAGCTTGAGATGTTTGGTTGGGACAGATGGTAGTTTCTAATTCTTGTATACTTTTCTGCTTGCTTGCTTGATGTAATGCTCTTATTATTGGTGTTGTTTATTTTTAGACTAAAAATACACCCTTTTTTTCTTATAAAAAGAATGGCACAATTTGTAGATCTTGTAGTGCAGATGAACTTCATGTGCTATCATGCAGCGATGAGGCATGAAAGATAAACTACAATGGCTGTACTATATTTGTTAAAAATATAGATGCAGTTGAGACTGTTTAAAGACTTTGCTACATGGGATATCTTTTATGTTGTAAATTTTGCTTTGTTATAATGTAAAAACCTTATGTGATGTTTCTGTAGCACAGCATTAGGCTTGAATGCCTTGGATGCTATTGGAAACATAGTCCAGTGAATCATGCCACAGCACAGTGCTCTTTATCTGGGAATTACAGCTACCTGCTGTACCTTTGCTCCTCTGAAAACTCTCTAAATGCAGTCAGGAAAAGCAATCATTCCTTTTGTGTTAAAACAAAGATAGTTTCTGTTGTGGCCAGCATCTATATTAGTTTTATGTTTGAGACAACAAAGACAATTGCAAAGGAGTAATAATAGCAAATGAATGTTTTTTTCTTTTCACTAATTTTCTAATAAACAACAAAATAACATGCTTATTGATACTTAAGTGTGTATACAAGATTTTTAATGGAGATGCTATTGCAGGGATTGTTCTGCCTTTGTTATTCAAGATTGTAAAATCACAACATAAAAGTAGTTTTGATGGTGGCTGGCAGGGCCGGATTAAAAATTCAGAGGGTCCTGGGGGGCACAATGTCTTAGTCAGGGAGGCCCCTTAGTGTAGTTTGTCCGAGGACTTTTTAATTTGGCATTAACTGTTTTACTGACTTAAAAGGAACTTTGTTGTACTATGCTGGAGTAAAGTTCATAAATGATCTCATTCTGTGTTTCCCATAGGATTTTGTTAAACGATGTTGGGTGGACCTCTGTTCCTCTAGTGGGGTTCGGGGGCATGTTCCCCCACAAGAAAAAGTACATTTTGAGGTTAAATCCTCAATCTGGTTTATTCTGAGAGCTCAAAATTGTGAGCTTTAACCCATGTTGAACAAAGATAAAGCATTGACTTGTTCCTGGACATTAAAGAGGGCTCAAACATCTTTTTAGTATTTATATATAGAGTCTCAGACTACATTACATTATCACTGGTGTTTTAGGATGCCAAAAAAATTATTATAATAATGATTTATTTATATAATTATTCCTATGACGTGAAATCCACATAGGCCTTGCCTATAAATGTAGCCTTAAAGTATTTTGCAAGTATTTTTTGGAAAATTACAATACTTTTGTCCTAATTTCTTCAATTGGCAGAAATAAACCCTTGAGCTTTCATTTTGGAGAAAACACCAGATCACCATGCTGATCGCGTGAGCAAAGTGGGCACTTTTCTTTAAATTATGAAGCATAAACAGACTGCCTATTGGCTACTTAAAGTCTTTTGCTGTTTTGTAAAGGCGCAAATCCATATCACATTTTCAATTTGAGTTCGTTGGCACAATATAACGCTAGAAAGTCAAGACCTTTATGTTAGGCAACCGCATAGGCAACTGCTTCTCCAACTGCTTCTCCATCTCCATCAGCTTCAGACACTGTTTTGACGTGATTTAAAATGATATTTTGATCGAATGGGTTGCATATATTTAAATAAATGTTTATATTAAAATCTGCATATAATTAGGAAAGTCAGGACTGTGTTTATAACGTGATCTAACATAATATTTGACGGTGCCCAGGGCCCCTTAGATGTCCTGAGCCCCTGGACAAGTGACCAGTAACCCTAATGGTTAATCCGGCCCGGGCTAGGCTAGGCTTAGTAGTTTTTTATTTGTTTCATGCCTGCCTCTAGAGTCTGTTTGTAGTTTAGTTTAATTTACAAAAGGATTCTGCCCTCTGACAGATGAGTTTAGCTCTACTGTAATCAGATTCAGATAAATATGAATGGATTTGAATTTGTCAGTTCTAGTGTTGATGTAGTGTTAATGCTACATTTCTAGACATTTGACTAGGCTAGAAATGCTAAACACTACTTATTAATTGCATATTAATTGTCAAAACATTGCTTATATATGAATATCTGATTTGTATCTTGTGGTTGTCCTTGCTGAATATTGTTCAACTTTGCATAATTAATTTCATAATATTGCTATTAATTTTAATTCATTACATTGTACTACATTCCTTGGTATAGATGTGCAGACCTTTCACAGTGGAGACCCCCCCCCCCCTCTCTCTCTCTCTCTCTCTCTCTCTCTCTCTTCCCCTCCCCCAATGTTTTGAATTCTCTCTCGTATTTTCTTTTCCATTTGTTCTCATTTAATACCCCTACAACACACACGGTTCACAGTTTACTTTTTATCTTTTCTTACTTTTCCCCCCATTGTTCCCTTTTCATTCGATTCTTCCTTTCCTCCAATTTCTCTGTTTCTGTATCTTTCCCCCTCCCTCCCTCCCTCCTCTCTCTCTCTCCTCTCTCTCTCTCTCCCTCTCTCTCCCCTCCCTCTCCTGTTCTCTTTATCTCCTCCCCTCTCTCTCTCGATTGCTCTCTCACCATTTGCTCTCTCACAATACCCCCCCTCCCTCATCACAGGCTTCTCTTCTCCTCCTCCCTCATCCCTCCATTTTCTCTTCTTCCACAATCCTTCTCTCTCTCAGCCATTTTATATGGTGGTATGTACTTATCTTGAATCCATTAAAAAACTATACCCGCTTAACAATTGCGAATTAATGTGGAAATAAGGTGTAATTATATACCACAGTTATACATGAACTTTAATCACTAATGAACAATGGGCCTCATTCATGAAACACAAGCAGAATGAATTTCTGTATGGAATGGTTTTACATAAATTGCGTTTCGAGAATGGCTTTGCGAACATTTCACACAGATTTGTTCTGCTTTCATGAATCTGAGTGCAAAGCCATATTCATAATGATTTGTATATATAGTTTTGTAATTAAATTCAAACTAAATAATGCATACTGAATTGTGACTTTGGCCGCATCCAAAATCTTAAAAATGCTGCCTTCGGAAGATGTATTCCATGGTAGGAACTAGGAAGGCATCAAGGCGCCTATACAATAGTGAGAAATCACTATTGTAGTAATTGAATATTCGCTTAGTTATCAAAAATGCTCTCTCCTTTTTGTAGATCATTAAACTGTTATGCTGCCTCAGTTGTCTGTCCGAAATCAGTTTTGTGAGGTGCCAGTTTTCGTGAGTGCACAAACACTGCTTGGAAAGTCATCGTCTGATTGGGCAGCGAGGCTACGAAGTCAGATGCCTAAGCTTTCGGACACAGCCAGCACAGCTTCTCATACTTATTGCTTAATGGTTTACTTATTATGGTTTGAATTTGAGTGGATGTCATAAAGTGCAGATCAGAATCAACATCCTGTTATTAGTAATTTTGTCCACACCAAGTTTGTTTGTTGAAGCTGCGATGTAGCAATCTTTTCTTCTGTATTGTGATGGACATCCAAGTAAAATGGATTATCAAAAAGAAGTATGGTGGGGATTTGGTTCAAATCTTTAGTTGTTGATTGGATGGCGGCATATCTGAATGCGACCCTGAGCATTGATTTTAAGGAAGAGGTGGGTTTTATGAAGACCAAATGATTGGAAAAGTCCAGCATGTGTCATCAGAGAAAAGTCTGTCATTTCATTGGAAGATCCAAGTTATGACATTCTGATTAAAATTAAAAGATAAAAAAACTTGCATGGATGAATCCTTCGCAATGATTGAGATCAATAACATGCATTTAGAAAATAGATCGGGTGACTTTCCATTTCATACCATTCCATTCATGTTGCATGCTTTATTGCACAGCTTCATTTTGTTTGTGTGTGTGTGTGTGTACCTGTATCTTTTGAATGTGTGACAATCATGTAATGTAGACTGACTCACATGGAGAGAATGCCATATCAATGTTTTTGAAGGCATATGAAGAACAGCCAAGCTTAAATGCATAATGACTGCTTGATAATAAAATGGATTCTCATATGTGAGTGAGATCATAAATACACATCACATAGTGTCTGCTGAGCATTTAAACAGACAAGCTGATTCTGTCATGTTTCTCAGCACACAGGTCAAAAGGTCCTCACCTGGTACAGACTCTCTCAGATGCATGTATGCTCTGTCAGCCTGCTAGACATTTACTTGAACCCCTCTGATGATTTTTTCCCCTTATGCTTACATATCCATTTTGTACTCTTTAATTTGATCTTGTATCCGAATTGTTTTATAGAATATGTCTTCTGTATTTCTCTTAAAATACTTTCTTGAAGCTCGCTTCTGTTTTTACACTCTGTCAAACACATCTTCCCTTTGTGTGCTCGCTGTGATGTACATGTATGCCCATACTTTTATGGCAGAGCTCACAATATTTTCACAGCATAAATATGTTTGTGTTCTCAAACATGTTTCACAAGTGTATGCAAAAGAGAATGTCTGAGTGAAACAGTTGGAAAGGCTAAGAGGAAGAGAAAGACAGAAAGAAAGAGAGAAAGAAAGAAAGAATGAAAAAGAGGGGGAGGGAGTGAGGGAAAAGAGCACTGTGTATGTGTGTGTGCTTGCGCCAAAGAGAGAGAGAGTGAGAGAAAGAGAGAGAGAGGGGAGTGGGGGAGGGGAAAGCAGAGAGAAAAAGAGTGAGAGAGGAAAAAGAGAACACGCATACACAGAGAACAGAGAGAGAGAGTACGAGAAACACAGAGGAGAGAGTGTCTGTTTTGGTCCAGAGAACATATAATGTATGAAGGGGAGGGCAGCGGGTGAATTCAAACCTGTGACTTTGCCTCAGGATGAGATCTCTCAAACACCTGAAACCACAGACCAAGAAAAATGTGGTGAGTTCCACTCGCAACTGCTCCGATGCCTTCTGATGGCTTAGTTTGTTTAGCAGATTGTTTGTTTGTTTATCTATGTGTGTGTATGTGTGTTCACTAAACCGGATGGCCCAGTTAAATGGCCTGATCAGATGGCTCAATATATTTTTGTATATATCTGAAGCTGATTGATGATACTTGTTTTTAATGACCACAATGTTTTATTTGCAGTGATTTTTCTTTTTAAATTATATAATTTGATCAGTTTCTAAATTCAAATTTCAGCTACTTTCAGTCTCCGTTGTCTCTCTTACACCCTAATCCTTTATCTTACCTGTCTTTAATTTTTTTCAGTCTCTTTCTATTTCTTTATCACTCTCTTTATTGCTTGCTCTCTCACTCGCTCACTCGCTCACTCAGCCACTCTCTGCCCCTCCCTCTCTTTTTCTACTTCTCTTTCTGTCTCACTCACTCTCCTACCCTCCTGTCTGTCTCTCTTCCTTCTTTTTCTCTTAGTCTGTATAGACTTTCACTGTCCTTTTTAAAGATATTCGGTTGTTCTTGAAAATACCCACTAGCAGTCATCATTACATAATTACTTTTGTTGCATGATTTGTAAGATGTTAGAGCAGAGTTCGGATTTTCTTATGGTGTGGAATCCTCCTCCTTAGGAAAGGGGCACCTGTCTGAGGGAATGAGGTTTTGTGAGTGAGATGGAGAGGTAGCAAGTATGAATATTAGACAGCACTGACTGGGTAACCTAGTTTTAAAGTGAGTTCACCAAATAAACCTAAATTTTGTCTGTTCCATTTACTGACCGTCACGTCATTCCAAATCTGACTTTCTTCTGCGAAACGCTCAAGATATTTTGAGAAATGTCTGGGTTTTTTTTTTTTGTTCATACAATGAATGTCAATGGTAACCAAAACTGTTTGGTTACCAACATTCTTTAAAATCATACAGGTTTGGAATGACATGAGGGTGAGTAAATGATTTTGAAAAAAAGGGATTTTTATTTTTTGGCAAAACTACATTTAAGCCAATCAATTAATCAAAGGTGAGTTGTTGTTTTCGTTTGTTTTTTGCACAACTAGTGCCACCAAGCAGTTTGTTTTAACAAGCAGATATGGCAATATCGGTTCAGCCAATGGTGTGATAGTCATAATACCTTATCCACACAATATCTTTAGATAAAAGTTTGCAAATGATTTTGGGTAGTTTTAAAACTAATAGAGAAACTGGGCATGCAGGCCTACTAAACGTATCTGCATGTGCTTATGTGTGTGCTCTACAGGAGGAGAAGACACAGCGGCTGGTCAGATGTTATTCTGAGGCCATGCACCAGCAGATGGATGCAGGCACGCAGACAGACCCTGTAGTGGTCCTGTCGCTGGCCCAAGCTGCTGTGTTGGGACTCATCTCTCAGAACGAGGTCTTTGGCGCCACCATCGCCCCCAACGGCTTCTATACCGGAGACCCCAAAGAGTCCCCCGCTCCGCCAGGTGAGAGAATGGACTACGAGTACGCCGACCAGCTTATAGGTGCCAACGGCGACTATCTTGGAGAGAATTTGGGTGAGGATGGGCACATGCACTCCAGCTGTGTTGAGAGAAGGTGGCAGGGGCAGCCTGAGAACAGCAAACCCCCTGTAGAGCACCAAGACATGGCGTTACACGTTAAAGGGGAGATTGTGACTCCAGGTTTACCCTCTTGCACTCACATGATGAATAACATGGTGCCCAGAGATAGCATGCAGATGGTGGACCCCTCAAGCTACAGGGTCTTGCCCAAACCCCAACCCAATAACGGCTGCACCACCTGCGTCCGAGACCCCAAGAGTACGCATCCTCCGCCTGACCAACATTTACACCCTCCTTCCCACAGCCACACACCTCATGAGGTGCCTTCACGCAACCGGAGCCACACACACGAAAAAGGAGTAGATGAGGTGAGCGAGGACAGGGACAACGGGAGAAATAGCATGGGGAAAGTAGGAAGCGGCGGCGAGGAAATTAGCAGCTATTTTCAGGCTAGTGAGGTCGGCTACGAGGGAGGCGAGATGGAAGGGGTCGGGGACTTCGATGAGAACAGTGAGGGGATGTTCTGGGCAGAGCCTGTGGAAGGGGAGGCACCCCGTGGCCGTCGTATCGACCGGCTGGACATCAACATTCAGATCAATGAGTCGTACTGCGTGGACGTTGGCGAGGGCTTGAAGCGCTGGAAGTGTCGCATGTGTGAGAAGTCGTACACCTCGAAGTACAACCTGGTCACGCACATCCTGGGCCACAATGGCATCAAGCCACACGCGTGTCCACATTGCGGCAAACTCTTCAAGCAGCCCAGCCACCTACAGACGCACCTGCTGACGCACCAGGGTACGCGGCCACACAAGTGCACCGTGTGCAAGAAGGGCTTCACCCAGACCAGCCACCTGAAGCGGCACATGCTGCAGCACACCGACGTGAAGCCCTACAGTTGCCGTTTTTGTCGTCGTGGTTTTGCTTACCCCAGTGAACTCCGTGCTCACGAAGTAAAGCATGAAAGAGGCCGGTGCCACGTCTGCCCGCAGTGCGGCATGGAGTTTCCTACCTATGCCCACCTGAAGCGTCATCAGGTGAGCCACCAAGGACCTTCCACCTTCCAGTGTAGCCAGTGCAACAAGTCGTTTGCTTACCGCAGCCAGCTGCAGAATCACCTGCTGAAGCACCAAACGCAGCGCTCTTTCTCCTGCAGTCAGTGTGGCCTCCAGTTTCTTCAACTACATCAGCTACGCCAGCACTCTCTAACACACAAGACAAACAAGCCTCAGACCCGGACTACCAAGGTACAGAGACAGTTAGTGTGTTTTTGTACAGGTGTATATCAGGGATGGAAATTAACTTTTTTGTCCACCTGCCACTTTGGCTGGTGGATTCCAAAATCTACCAGTCACTCAGTGTTTTTACCTGCCACTTTCTTGTTTTTAACCGAAAATGTGTAACTGCATGTGAAAATGAATACCACAAGAACTACACTACTTGAAGGAGTAGTTCACTTTTGAAAAAACACTTTTGATAATTTACTCACCCCCATGTCATCCAAGATGTCCATGTCATTCTTTCTTCAGTGGAAAAGAAATTAAGGTTTTTGATGAAAACATTCCAGTATCTTTCTCCATATAATGCACTTCAGTGGGAACCAAACAGTTCAAGGTCCAAAAGACACTTTCAGTGCAAACTGCAAACGGTTCAAAGGGCTTTAAACGATTCCAGACGATGAATAAGGGTCTTATCAAGTGAAACGATCACTCATTTAATAAATAAATAACAAAGTTTAAGTTTTAAAAGCTCAAACGCTCGCCTTGCTCTGTACCGCGATGCACGTTGGTGACTCTCCTGTTCGAACTCGTTCATCAAAATGAACTAATCTTTTTCCGACTCATTTGGTTCAGTCAACGAACAAATTGACTTTTTCAACGAATTGAAAAAGATTTCGAACAGGAGAGTCACCAACGTGCAGCGCAGTACAGAGCAAAAGTGTCTTTTGGACCTTGAACTGTTTGGTTCCCACTGAAGTCCATTATATGGAGAAAAATGCTGGAATGTTTTCATCAAAAACCTTAATTTCTTTTCGACTGAAGAAAGAAAGACATGGACATCTTGGATGATATGGGGGTGAGTAAATTATCAGCAAAAGTTTTTTAAAAAGTGAACTACTCCTTTAGGCTGTTTATTCCATAGGGTAAAGTCTCAAGGTGTCCCTCCGTGATATACCTGTCCCCAAAAGTGTCCGGGTTGAACAGCATGCTACTTTTATTTACCTGCCACGTTGGCTGGTTGGTGAAGCGAGTTTACCAGCCACAACACAAAACTTATTTCCATCCCTGCTGTATATCCTTGCTGCTGTTGTATTGAGTAGCTTTATGCTCTGTTGTGGTGTGGTACCATTATACGTGAACAATAATTTTATGATTTTCAGTACTGTAAATCAGCCATAGTTTGAATTATTGGCTATAATGGGTCATTCCAACTGTTTTTCAATTTAGATCATAATCTAGCAGTAATGTAAAGGGATAGATTACAATACAAACTTAACTAAATTATCCAAGTTTTTTCTTTTGAATATTTTAAAATAATAATCGTTTGACAGCCCTAATTATTATTATATATTATCTTTCATACTGTACATAATATACTGTACATTATATTACATTACATTAGAAATTATGTCTGTAAAATAGTACAAATCCCCATTGAATGTTTTAGTGATTTACCTGACAGGGTGCACTTTTATTTTTCTGCCTTTATTCTTTCTTTCTTCCTTGCCTTTCTTTTTTCCTCTTACCTTTATTACAACCTCTTACTTTACCCTAATTTGATTTTACTCAGTTACCCATCTTCTATTTTCTTTAACTTCTCCCATCTCTCTCTCTCTCTCTCTGGTAAAGGCCTCTTTCACCCCTCCGTTTTCAATTCCCTCTCAATTTCACTCTGTCATTTTCCTTTGTGAACAATGTCCATTGTAGCGCAATATCTATCTAGCCAGCTTTAGTACTTAACTCAGTGTAAACATTGCAGTAGAGTTGTCCAGTTGAGACCATAACAAATAGTTATGTATGCTGATTGTTAAACTAATTATTCACTGGTGTCATAAATTTCTAAATGATTTAAAATGTACAATTTGCATCAAACTTTTAGCAAATTAGCACATTTTAGTTGTTGGTTTTGCTTTTTTTCCCCATTAGGGAACAAAGGGGTTTAAGTGTGACGTATGTGCCCGAGAGTTTACATTGTCTGCAAACCTAAAGAGGCACATGTTAATCCACGCCAGCGTCCGGCCATTCCAGTGTCACGTGTGTTTCAAGTCTTTCGTCCAAAAACAGACGCTCAAAACTCACATGATCGTACACCTGCCTGTGAAACCCTTCAAGTGCAAGGTAAGGACTTAAAACGCTCTTCACACCATCTCTTTGACACATTCACCATCTGGTTTGTAAAGCTCTTTTGATTCATTTTCCACAGGTGTGCGGAAAGTCATTTAACCGAATGTACAACCTCCTGGGCCACATGCACCTCCATGCAGGCAGCAAACCCTTCAAGTGTGCATGTTGTTCGAGTAAATTTAACCTGAAGGGAAATCTTAGCAGACACATGAAGGTCAAACATGGAATGGACGTCTCTCCAGATGGACAAGGTGAGAAGAATACAACATTTTTTGATCAGCATGGTAGTTAAATGTTTCTAATATAAATTTCATTTTGTTTTTTGATACAGATGGCCCACCAGACATGGAGCCCCATGAGGACTATGAAGATGAGAATTTCAATTTTACAGCACCAGAAAATATGGAAAACAATGATGCACCGAACCTAACTAAGCTATCTGAAGTGGCCATCCAGGAACTTGACTATTATAATTTTGGGAAGGATGTGGGAAACTACAGTACAGCATAAACATGTTTTGAAATAAAGTCAAGCTGAATAAATGTTAAGGAACCAAAAGGCCTGTGCTGGCCCTTATCAACCATGAGTTGATTGAGATGTTCCTCCATGAGAACTAATGCTCATCGTTTTGGAGTTGAATGAGCAAATGAGCAGGTAGTTGGAGGCAATCTTGACCTCCTGGTTGATCTCATTGGGTAGCCACTCCGGTTCGTTCTCATATGAAATGGACCGATAGTTTGCAAAAAGTCCTTTAACTCTTTTCAGCTCGAACAAACATCAACGCTGTATTTTTAGAATGAAGTGGATCACATGGTTACATTAACACCCGGTACATTCGCTTCGTGACATGCAGGTGCATACATGTGCAGTCTTGGTTAAAGTAATACACTCCGTCCTCCAAATATAATTTCGGGAATATGGAAATAGGAGGTGCATGCAGCCTTGTGGCCTTCATCGGTGTGGTTCCTCAGAGCAGTCTGTTGTATTAACTTCAGTTATTTTCATTTTTATATTGCCTTCACTTACAGTAACTCTAAGAAACGCACCAAGAGATTTCAAGTGTAAAAGAAAAAAAACAAACAAACATGCAAGGCCCCTGTAAATGGTTGGATATCTGCATGAGTAGATAGGCTTGTGTGGGTAGTAAAGCAAAAAAAAAAAAAAAAAGTGAGCGCGTGCCTGGGCCCTATGTATCAAAGCTACAGCTCTTCACCGGGTGCAGGACCATATACCACCCATTCCTGAGCACCACTACTGTTGCCAGAATTTAACTCATCTGAAGTGTGGTTTAACAAACTCTTTGAGTGGAAAATTACTGTTATTTTGTATTGATTTGCTATTTATTTTGCACTTTGAAAAAAATCGAATAATTACATGTGATGAGCCTCTGTCATCATTGACTGTTTGAGTTCTGGTTTAACTTAAGGAGATAACGCCTTTCACACCCACATCCATAGTAAACTGTTTCCCAAGGCAACTCTGCAGATTCTTAAATAAACCTATTTTTTTTTAAAGTTTATATGTATTGGAGTGAGTGTGTTAATGGATAATGTGCTAAATTCACTTTTAGAGATTGGACTATAAACTCATTGCATTTAAATTCAGGATGAACATGTTCGTGAAAAAATACAGGTACAAATTACAATCAGCTACTGAATCACAAACATTTAGTAAAAAATAAATAAATGACAAAGATAAGATTATTCAAGCCTTTATATGCTCTTTAATATTACATGTTAAATGTTATAAGAACAAAAACAAACAACATCTTTTATATAAAACAATACAAGCAAGTGCTATGCTGTGTGTAGAAAAAACATTTGCATTTGAATTCAGGATGAGCATTTTCATAAGAAAATACTGGAAAAAAAAGAGTAAGGAAAAAAGATGACAGAGTATTCTACTCTCTTTACCCTCTTCTTTAGTATTACATATAAGAATTAAACAAACATCTTATATAAAACAACAGTAAAAGCAAGTGCTATGTTGTGTGAAAAAAATAAGGAAGCAGGAATCCAAAACCATTAACTTTCTTCGCATTTGATTTCAAGATTAGCATGTTAAGAAAATACAGGTAAAGAAAAAAATATGACAGATTATTTAAGTCTTTATATCGTCATCTTTAATGTTACAAGAACGAAAACCAACAACGTATTTTATATAAAACAACAGACAGTACAAGTATGACAGTGCTATGTTGTGTGTATTAAAAAAAAAAAGAGGGAAGCAGAAAACCAACACAATCAATTCAATAAACAGACGAATAAATGTATCTCTCCTAGTTGATGAAAGAGTTGGTAAAGATGTGCAGTTTCCCACTTGAATTGCCTCCAAGTAGAGTGTTCATGTTTGGGTGGAATGCTGTGACGGAGCACACTGTGGTCAGGTGGTCCATGTCGCGAAAAGTGTGCAGGTGATGACCACTCTCGTGATATACCTGAATTCGGCGAGGCCTGTCCACGCTGCCAATCACGAAACATTCTTGGTGCTTGGGGTCCCATACTGCACTCAGTTTGGACAACCACCGACCTGTATGCATGTTGTGCCTACATTGAAAGAATTTGGTGTTACAATGGAAACCTCTGATTGATGAAAAAAATTAACAAAAAAAAAAAGTTAACTAAAATGGTTCCAACATAGAAAATTGCATAATAAAGACATATAGTCAGAATAAAATATGATCATCTATAAAGGATAAATGCACACAAAATAATGTATAGTAGCTACTGTTAATAACTCCATTTTAACTCCAGTTTTTGGCATGTAAATTTATGATTTTAGCACCCACTTTGTGTAGGGTCTCAAAATGTTACATATGATGCTTAGTTTATTTTGCAGCCTTTTTTACACTATGCAATTTTTATTTATTTTAAAATCAGTTTGTATCATGACTTTTGTAAAAAGTTTCGGATCAGTAAGATTTGAATGCTTTAAAATGTCTCTTATCACAACAGTAATATTGTGAAATAGTATTATTACTTTAAAGATTGTCTAATTTTCCATTTTATTCTTATCCACGTTGAAAACCGCTTAACATTTTCGTGGAAAACAAAATGAATGCATATTTTTCAGGATTCTTTGTTAAAATGTTTAAAAAGAACAGCATTTATGTAAAAATTTAAATGTAAAACAATGTCAAAGTTACTGACCCCAATATTTTGAACAGTGCTATTTAACAGATGATTTTACACATTAGATAACACCCATACTTACATAATTGATTTTATTACAGGAGTATTGCAATCCATTTGGGAAGTGTTGAATACCCTAAAAAAATTGTAAAAAGGTTAATAAAACATTTGTATTACAAATTGTAATGCATTTCCATAGAGGATAAGCTGTTTGGAGGATAGGTGGCATTTACAATTCTTGGAAGACTTCTTAATAGTAAATTGCTTTGTATAGTTTAGTTTAGAACTATAGGTAGTAAGGGGGAAAGAAAAACACATGCAAAAATTGATACAAAGCCTATTCAACACTATTCTGACACATAGCCATGATGTTCTGGCACCCTCTATTGGTACATTTGCAAAGCTTGAGGTTTCGGAGCACCTGATGTTGTTGTCCATGCAGGTGGTCAGGACTCTGTTGCCTGTGTGTGGGGAGAAAAAGGCACTGGAGACGCTGCGCCTGTGACCCTTGAGTTCACAGACTGCTAGACTGTTCCTTCGTTTTAGATGACGCAAGTCATATATGTTCACAAAACTAGAAGGAGAAAAAGACAAACATATTAAAAACATACTTTTATCTGCCGTGTCTGTAATCTACTCAGGAACTTGTGAAACATCACGTTGATCATTATTTGGTGAAAACGAACTAAAACAGTCTAGTTGAGAAGTGTTATGTGATACCTGCTCTCTGCCACTACAAAGTAATGCTGTTGCACAGGATGGACATGAACACAGCGTATAGGTTTTTCAGCCATGGTATGCAAAGATTCATATACCCTGCAATCACACATTTCCCCATCATTTATTATGTAAATACTTATTTGTATGGGGTATTTAGGTTTAACATTTGTTGACATGTTGCATTTCCATCTCACCCAGGAGTTCTTCGGTCAACAACAGCAACATCTCCTTTCCATTCACCCAGTAGTAAAGTGGAGCAGTCTTTTGACAAAAAGTCAAAACTTTTCAGGCCAGAGGTTGAGTGATAAACCTGGGTACAGATATTACAAAAAACAGATATTGTATGGTAAGATGATTTACTAGGGATACACTAAAAATATGTTTGGCAAATGACAGATTCCAATACCTTCAAAAGTACAAATTTCAATATTTTGTCACTTTTCTCTTTCTCATGCTTGTAGCTGATATGCAATATGTTTGTCATTTATACACTACCTTTTGGAGTCAGTAAGATTTTAAAAATATATTTTAAAAGAGGTCTTTTATCCTCACCAAGGCTGCAATTATTTGATCAAATTTACAGTAAAACAGGTATACTGTTAAATATTTGAATTTATTATAACCATTTTCTATAAAAATTATAAGATTCATTTTAAAGTGTAATTTATTCCTGTGATGGCATAGCTGAATTTTCAGCAGCCATTCCTCCAGTCTTCAGTGTCCCATGATCTTTCAGAAATCATTCTTATATGCTGATTGGGTGCTTAAGAAACATTTAAGAACAGCATTGATTTGAAATAGAAACCTTTCATAACATTATAAATGTTTTACAGTAATTCTATCAATTTAATGTGTCCTTGCTGAATACAAATATACATTTCTGTAAAAAAAACCTAAATCTTACTGACTCAAACTTCTGATAAAAGTAGCTGTATGTGATGTGCAACAAGCATTGAATCCTTCAAATAATCAATTCCACATGTATACATGGACAAGGACTGTAGTTTGAATACAAAAAACCTACTATAGCAGGTTTCAGTAACCTACTATAGCAACTTGCTCAATGGTGCATCACATATCAGACAATAAATGCGTATGACTGCGTAACACTTTTTATACCTCTTACTGATTCATTTGTGTGCATTTTAATGTTATTTTAAACCATTCAAGCGCAAGAAAAATCTCATGCTGTTTTATGTGCTGTGCACGCATCCAAGGAAAGAAAGCCGCCTCTCATATAGTGCGCAAAATACGGAGTTCTCTTTCGTGTGTTCTTGCACTTGAACAGACAAATACACACAAAATAATGTTGTCGTAAACAGTCAGTTTTGTCTTAAGTGAAAGTAAACCGTTAAGAAAGAAAACGCATGTGTAACAGTATATTGGATCCGTGCACTGGGTCTTAAAGTGACAGCAGACCAATATTCCTACTGCCATCCGTGTAATTAACATTAATCAAACAAAAGACAGAGAAAATTCACTCACTGATCTTGACTGATTAACTTTTCTATCTATATTTGTAATGTATATTCTATTCATAAAGCAGTTATTTTACATTTGATTACAGCTTCTGTACCTTAATACAACACCTACCTGAAAACCTTAAACCACTGTTTATTTTATTTGTATCATTGTTCAGTTTTATTTATTTGTGCTATTGCTAGTTTATTATTTATTTATATTAGTTAGGCTAGTTGGTTTTGTTGTGTTATTTTTGTTAAAACCATAGGCAAAGTGTTCTTAAGCCTATTGATTTTTGTTCATGGTATACAACTGCAGTTTTTTTGCTTACCTTATTTTTTTTTTTACCTTATTGGAATCAAAGCTATGAATCGAAATCGATGAGCAGAATTAGAATGGCTTACATTCAAACGATGCGCATTCAAACGATATGTCCAGTGTAAACATTTCAAAGTCTGTCAGTAATTTTCACCTCATCAAACATAGCCTTCTCCAGGTCCATGCTACGTGCAAAGCCATCATAGCTGACAGTGATGAGGTTGGAAGGTTGAGAGGAAAAGGCCATGCTGGTAATTGCGCGAGAGTGGGGTTCAAAGCAGAGTACACCATCATTGCCCCATTTAGCATCCTAAGGGAAACACAGTTAACATTGAAAATCCTGGAATAGCCATTAGTCCCTTAATCACATTCCCACTATCCAACTTTCACAAACATCTCTCCTTTCCCATTATCCAACTTTCACAAACATCTCTCCTTTCCCACTATCCAACTTTCACAAACATCTCTCCTTTCCCATTATCCAACTTTCACAAACATCTCTCCTTTTTATCTCCCCCAGTAAACTGTTATCTCACTGGCTTCCAGAGTCCCAGGTGGCCGAACTTGTCTCCTGCTGCCATGAGCAAGTTGGAAGCGGAGGGGTGAAAAGCTGCCGAACAGACCCGACCTTTCACAACTTTCACCACACAACCTTCATCAATGGATAATTTCTGCAGCACTTCTTGGTACCTGAATAAAATATGTTATTACATAAAAAGTGATACATTCTCATCACATATATTGCTACTAATTACTACAAGATTAACCTAATCTGAAATTGACAAAATGACATGCATAGATAAACACTCTTTTTTTTTTTGACATGCTACTCACGATTTCAAATCCAATGTTTCTGTGTCTTGTTTTAATGGGACCTATAAAATATATAAATCATACAAATTTTGGGTTAATACGTGAGGCATAATTAATTGGAATATGACCAGTGTTCTTGTGAATGTGTAAACACTGACCTCATTCCAGAGATTTAATAAATCTTCAGGTAGCCTGCTATATTCATCCAGGTTCATTGGATCCAGTGGTATTGGTCCACGGGCTTTTTGTACTATTTTTTCCTGAAATAAGGTCACGTTTGTTTAATTTCAGATGCAATCATTTCATACTGTTTTGTCAAAATTGAATTTTCTAAATTGTTACTTACAGGCTCTATGGCTGAAGAAGGGGACATTTCTAGAGCAACAACTGTTTGAGGACCCTTATTCTGTAATCGCAGTGACTTGCGAACAGGGAGCATCTCTGTTTCTGTCTTTTCCCTAAATTAAATAATTTATTTAGTTAGTGAGACTGTGGAGTTTGACCTTTAAACATTAGGATCACTTCAACTGAAAAATTATACTAATATATATATATAACAAAGTTACTATTAATAGTTAGTTACTTTTTCAGGCCTTTCAGAGTAGGTTTTGGCTTGGGTCTCAGGCCCTCAGAAATCTGCAAAACAAGTACCAAATTACTAATTAATTAAGTCAAGGGCATAAAGTAAAGCAAGTTTTATGTGGAAAAACTTTCCTGCCTCACTGCAAAGTTTTACCTGCGGCAAATTCAGGGAACTGAGGAAGGCCTGGTTCTGTCTGATATTCTCCAGTCGCTCCAGCTCATATTCAGACAAACCCTCACGATAACCCTGTTTGAGATGACAGAAAAGGTGGATTTTACCATTCAGATGGAAAGTGGACATTTTGGCTGTAGAAGTGATCGTGTAGTGTTTGCACTTACTGGAAGAAATTCTGTGCCATTGTCTGCTTGTGTCTCTTGAACATTTTCTTCCTCCTCAATGTCATTTTTCTAAAATAATATGTAATAGTCAATACATGTTAACAAACACAATTAGTGCTTTAATGTTCCATAAAGGACGTCTTTACCTTTCTTTTGAGCCCCTTTCTGGTGTTTTTCACCTTAGACCTAACGTTAAATGTCAGACATTTCGGGGATAAAATTTGTTTCTTTTCTTGTTTTTTTCTCTCTCTGATTCGACGGGAAGAGCGGCGTACTGGTTCGTCCATTCCAGGATTCTGAGACGGTGTCCTCTCCTAAAAAATGATAAGTTTTACCAGAGAAAGTCTAATATGGATTTACGTAAAAAAAAAATAATAATCCTGCCTTCACGACCAGCATGTGTCTGCGCCCTGTGTCATACAGGGGGCGCTAAAATCACTGCTTTGGACTGCAGGAGTTTCTCAACAAAAAAAATATAAACACTGTCTACAATCATACTGACCGCATCGGTTTTTATTCGTCCGTTACAGTATTCAACTTTATTTTCTTCTAAATATAATAGGCTTCGCTGATTTCAGAGCATAGTAAGCCATAAATAATCGAAATAACGGTTAAACCGGTTTCAATATTCTCATCTCGTCGTCAGGAGAGGCAAGGTGCAGTTCTATCTAGCGATAATTTACTGTGTTGTAATTATTTCTCTATCATAGCGGGCCTAAAGTTAAAAAAGTGTAACTCGGGTTTGTTTCGGCCATACGTGTGAATCAAACGTCAATTACGCATTCGAGCAACACTAACAATGTAACTTACTGAATAAACGGTCTCTAACTTACTCTCTAATGTATGCAGATAATGGCAAGATACTTATGACATACAGACTAGTTAAGCACGTGCTTTAAGTCTGGAAGTGAGAAACGGGAGCACACCTCACCTGTAAAAGTTGCATCGTCTTTAAACTTATTTCACTTTTATCTGCATCCATGTATGCAGGTGAAGTTATTCAACACACTTCCTTTGAATCACGCTGCTGTTATGAAAACTCCCGCGTCCCTTACTGACCGGTTTTGTAACTGCCCCCGCCCCTTTTGTTATCACACTGAAAGACTGAAAGTTGATTTGATCATCTCTGAAGATCATCTTGATATTCATCATGTGGGATGTGTTTTAATGTGACCTCGTGACGTTTCATGTTTGGGTACTTATTTAACTCTGCTCACTTCTATAAAAAACCGATGCACGTGAGGTCTGAGGTGCAGTAAACGAACACGGCGTAATAGAAAAATTAAATAGTTAGGCTTAAGCTTTTATTTAATTCACTTTTTTTATTTAAACCTATTTTTAGACTTTGTTAAGAATTATTTATTAATTATTTTATTCTTGCTTTACATTTTAAATCACTTCTAACGTTTTTATTAACCTTTGTGTTTTTTCTTTTCTTTTCTTTCTTTTCTTTCTTTTTTTTTTTTTTTTGATAGTACTGCGGTGTGTTTAGGCGCCGACCAACATTTTAGAGGCTTGTGAAGAAAACAAATAAGGTGAAAGAAATTTCTGGCCCTGCAAATAAGCCTACTACTTAGATACTGAATACTTTATATATATATAAAAAAATACCTTTCTTAAATTAACCTATAATCAATGTTACATAAATAAATAAATAGTAACATTAAAAACATGCTAATTCAAATTATCTAAAACCTAAAAAAATGTTTTGTAATTTTTTTTATCAAACCTAGACAAACTGTTTCACTGGCTGTTCTTGTTACTTGCGTACTTGTTTTGATCAAGCGCTAAATAAGTACACAGTATGTAGTATGATATCCAGACATTCTACATTCGCCGTGTTGTTAGCCTATAATGTGACCTGCAGCTTCAGTTGCATCCTCTATCATGGCCTCATGGGATAGTTAAGTGTCCATCGTGTGCAACTTGGTAAACAGGGTATTTTTGCCTACTTTTTTAGGCCTACTGTGGATTCAGACATACCTCTTTTATTTTTTCGCGTACTAGGGAAGTAGCTGTGCAATTTCGGACACAGCTCTAAAATTTGGAGCCGTATAGGCTACTTTAACAAGATTTTTCTATGACATAAATGGTAGAAGTAGTAAGCTAGTATGCAGTTCCAAATTCATCAAGTGAAGTACAAATAGCAGTATGCTAGTATACTATTCCATATGCCGCTTCAGTTAGTTAGGATAAGCTAGTACCAGGAAGGTGTCTCCCTCTAGTGGCGGAGAAATGCAATTGTACAAATGCATAAAGCAGCCTACTAGATAACTAGAGCTAGGGGAAGGGATAGGAAAGGGATAGGGATTTGAAGGGATAGGAAAGGCAGAAAATAATCATATCAACATTGTAAACCTCAAAAATATTTACAGAAGTTTTTGTGTGGCTTTTAATTTAAATGGGATACTTAGTGTAAATGTATGTTTCAATTTATTCAGTATGATTGTAAAACAGTAGGCCTAATTGATAAAGCCCATTTAAGTAAAGCTTCAGTATACCGAGCTGATTTGTATCTTTTTATATAAGTAGCTTCATTGTAGCCTATAGCTGCTTTAAATTATGAATATTTCAATAGTTTTCCAAACATTGATGACAAAACTGGTGATGACAGTCTATTTTGATGACCGAATTTGTGTTGCTTTACATTGTGTATGTCTGGATGTGAAAGTGTTAAGTTGATAATCGTATTTCTCATATAATCGTATCCCCCCACCCCTTTTCTGCAGTTGTTTTTTGCTCATACATGGGTTAATTTACACAATTTTATTTTAACACTTTAACATTTGTGAGTGTGATGATGGATATGCTATAGCTGTTCTTAATGTAAGTTGTTGAAAAACATATAACCACTTCTATTTTTAATAATGAAAATAAAATTACATTTAAAATGACATTAATGTACAATTATATACAATTATTTCAATTAAAATGTATTTGGAATAAAACTTAATATTTCAGTAATGCATACATTAATCATAATATGTATGTTCAATAACATTACAACAAGCTGTGAATTAAGACATTGGCAGATTTAAAAAAAAAAAAAAAAAACCCAACAACTTCTTGAATAGTAAAAACCACACAATACTTAGTTATGTTGTCCTTAATTTAGATTTTAGACAATTAAAAGGAAATTGTGAAATATTCCTTATTTAACATCCCAAATGTATGTTCACATAAATGAATTAAAATGTAAATAATAGTTTAAGAATTAAGAAAGAATTGTTTTAATGATTTTTTTAATGAGTGATGAACAGGAGATGACTAATAGTAATGCTGGGAATGTGTGTGTAATCCTGCTGCGTTGCTGAAGATGTTTTAGCATATATCCTATTATCCACATGAATGATCCTGGTGTGTGATTTGGACGGAACTCCAGGATCAGATAAAGGACGACTGAAGCTTGTTTGCTTTGCATGCGACTTTCACACCATCCAGAGGAACTCAACTAGATAATTGTCCACAAAGCCCACAGAGTCACTGGCTCTCTTTCCCTGACACAGGCATGCTAAGACATCACTAACCATCACTCGCAAAACAACCAGTCAGGCGGAACGACTGCTCATCTCTCGGCAGTAAATTTGTCTTAAATTTGGCAGTAAAATCAAAACTTGGGAATTGCATTTGATTTATTGCACTTTTTAAAATGTAAAATGTTTATTATAGCTCTTCAAAAGTTCTGTTTACTTATGTAACTATAGGCTAAACCTGATATAGGCAATGAAGAGTCTTTTTCAAAGTATATAACAATGCTTGAAACTGGGTTTGGTTTCTGGGAATTATATGAACGACATCATCTACACCCCTTTATGGGGCATCGTCACTTATAAATGATGCAAAAAATGCATTTAAAATACAATAATAATGATCTCCACCAATTCAACCAAAACAATTGACATTTTATCATATGAGATTCCATTCAGCCAATAAAATTTAAATCTAAAGGTACTTGACATTAGCACATGTTAGGTCATGAAAATATGTAATTTTCTTCATAAATATTTCTTTATTTAACTGATAAGTACCCTGCTTAATACTTGTTTATCTGTATGTATCACTGCCACTGTAGATGTGTATTTTGTTTTGTTCTTGGTGTTGAAAATTAAAAAAAAGAAAAGTTAGGTCACATGATGTCAAGGCTCCATTGTGAGTTTATTTTAGACTGAAATACATACGTTTTAAAATATCATTATACATAAAAATGTGTTTTCTAAAGTTTTTAGTTATTTTTAATGCATATTTTGTAAAATCAATAACTCAAAGATCAAATGCATAAATGACAAATTCCTTTTAGGGGATACTATCTAGCTGCACTATTGTTCAGTACTGGCCTGAGGTATAATGGTATTTTGGGTTGATGTTAATAAGATTTATAGAAGACAGAGAGGAAACGCTGTACCTTTAAAGTATTGATAATAGAGACGGCAGTGCATCAGAAAGTAAGGTTGTATTATAAGAAAGGAAGAAGGAGAAGATCAAGGAGAATGGATGCAGCAAGGGTGATAGCAGTGATGAAAAATATAAGCCATAGATTGTGGAAGTCAGGCATAGTAACATTATCCTATGACAGTTTGCAAGATGTGATCCAGACTACAACCAGAGGTCAGGAAAGAGGCCACTGCCTATTGGTCTCACACTGACAAACAAATGATCCAAAAATGATGACTAAACAGAATCGAGTTACGCTTGGGAAGTGTGGGGTACACCGAAAAAGAAGTGTCATGTTGATTTTCACTTGTTCTCATTGATTTGGAATTCCAAGTATAAAACGTTGTTAAAGAATTTGTTTATGTTTTTTGAAACATCAAGTCATGGTTTTACTACTTTTCTGGCAGCGAAGTTGCATCTGAATTTGTGTCGTCAAGTTTTTGACATTTTCAAATGTAAGTTCCAAATGAAATAAAGCAGCTCACAGAATAAATTAAAATGGAATGTTAATAAATCTTTTTAATGTTTTTTTTTTTTTGAAAATCTAAGACTTTTTCACTACTTTTCAGTAGTAAAAATGCATTTAAATGTGTTTCAGGCAAGAATAATTTACCCTATAGTACAAAGTTAGTGATAAATGATAAATGACAGCACTCTAAAAAACTAATTATGGAAAATAATTTTATCCTTAAATGTATTTAAAATATAAAGTCATTTATTTTTAGCTGTGATTTCAGATTTAGTCTCACAATGGGTTAACTTGGACATTTATTAACATTTATTAACTGTGAAGTGTGAGTTAATTTTAGTGTTAAGAATAAACCATTGCACCATGTTCTTTCAGTGAAGCATTTGTTGAGTCATTGAGAGATGAGCGTGATTTAATTTGTTGGACAGCTGTCTGATGTGTGTTTGAATGCATGTATATGTGTGCATTTGTGCGTGTCTGTGTCCCCTTCAGCCTATTTTGTACCAGACATAAGCATTATATTCCTTATGTCTGACATCCATTACACATGATTGCAAGTGATAAGGCCTTGAAGTCGCATTGAAGGATGATTAAGCTTTTTACTTGTTTTAACTCGTCTTAGGCCGGAGCCGTGTGAGTTTGTATTCCCTGGAATGTTACAATCATGCATTCTCACACCACCTTGAGGTACATGTGTACAATGACAACACACACACACACACACACACACACACACTCACACACGCACCCACACATACAGTACCCTAATAAATCCTGCGGTAAATAAATCCTGCGGAAATTGAATGTGACTTTTGATTGCTCGGAGCAAATAGTGCATGTTACTGCATGCACCTGTTACAGGGACAGTCCACATAAAAAAGAAGAAGAAAAAAAGGGCACAATTTTACATTTTCTAAAATGTGTCAAAAGTATGTTTTTTTTTTTTTGGGGGGGGGGACTATACAATGAATATCAATGTTGTAAAAAAAAATATATATATATTTTGTATTCTGCGGGTTCATGATTGAAATGACATTTTTGGGCATTTAAGCTTACCCACATTAAAAAAACAAAAAACAACTGTTCCCATTAAGTTATGGAAAATTATTATTTTTATTTTATCATCTTGCAAGTATAGTGGGAACGTAACTTCTGAATGTTCTTCAAAGCATCTGAACAAAAAACATTAACTAAAATGTTAATGTCTGACTAACTAAAATGTTTCAGAAAAATGTTTCATGAATAATCTATAAGTATAATTTTTGTGATAACGTTTTAATAATGTTATTAAAGACCAAATAACTCTGAATGTACGTTCTATTAATGTTACAGGAAGAACATTTGTTCATAACTTTGAACAAGAACCTTGCCAGAATGTTACCCAAAGTTACTGAGAATGTCTCCTATTAGCTGGTTGAGTGAGTGCATGTGAGATTTAGTTTCAGTTCCAAAACTCGGCAAAAGCTTTTCCTTCTTTAATTTTCTCACCTCCTAGTTTTCCAAACCAACTGAACATTCAACAGTCTTCTCATTTCTTTATCTCTTATCGAGCATTAAGTGACAAGTGATGCTGAGTGATTTTGGCAGGCAAAAGCCCATAAAAACAACCGCAGGAAGTGTTTTGTCTCTGGTCTGAAGAGGACGAGCCGCAGCCAGAGAAGCAGAAGAAGAGGAGATAGGCAGACAGGTGTGTCAAGACTGGAATGTTCATTTCGGTCACACCTGGGATAAAACACGCCTATTGAACCTGGTCTTTCCCTTTTATTGGCTGATTTGATCATGACTGACAGCGCAACCAACAAATAAACACTCTTTTGGTTGCTGAAGGGGTTTGACCTATGGTCCCCAGTTGTGAACCAATAGCATGTCATGGTTGACTTGGGGTGGAGAGGAAATAAAACTCATCTGTGGGGTGTGTCCACAGTGGCATACGTACAAACTGTGAGGCTGTACAACACCGTGCAGATCTCCTGCCTCAAAACTACTGTTTGACGAAGACGGACTTAGACTTATCCTGGTGGAAAGCTGCCGAGAGCCCTGGAAAAATCACAGCTGTCCTCCCTAAACTGGTAATCTCAGTTGCAGCTACCTATATGAGGAGACATGAAGACTCATTTGCTTTTCTTTTGGCTGTAAGAAAAATGCTGGACAAAGCAGGTGGGAACTTGTGCCGGAGATTTGCATGGAAACAGTTGGAGATCTCAGTATGTTCAAATGGTCGCTCACATCTCCTTATCACTTTTCCAGCCCAGCTAAAGATGGTGAATCTGTTGGACGGAGAACTGATAAGGGCATGTGGCTGACACATACAGCTTTGTGTCTGCTGGGCGCTCAGGTCAGCGTGTCTTGTTGAATTATGCATGTCAATGACTGAATAACCAATATTTACAAATTATTAACTTTTTTTTGTTTCGTTCGTTTACTAAACTAAAACTCAAATGTTTATGTATGTATGTCTCAGTTTAAACTCGGGCTGCACATGAGTTGATGTTGTATTTTTAGTTTCTTTTTTATTCAGCTTTTCCAAACATTTCTATAATAATAAGCAGTAGATTTAGATTCATTGACTTTGCAAATTGGTAGAGTATGTGTTACTTTTCTTAATACAGACATCATTATATTTTGATGACGACAATGCCCACGGCTTAATGAAAACAATACCAAAAGATAAACTCTGTTTGTGATGGGAAAATAATTTAAACATTCCAATTTTATTCCAAATGTAACTCATGAAATTCAACCAACTTTACTGTATAAAATACTCTTTACCTTTAATGTACTATTTATTTAATGTCTTTTATTCATCATTCAAGAATAGTCTTTGTGAAAATGTTAACCTACATTCATGTTGTGCATAGAATTTTATTGTGATAGATGGTATAAATTACACAAGCATGGCAACGAAAGTTGAATATGAAAGGTATATCTCACATTATTTCATGCTTAAAATATACACTTAATATAGCAGTTTATCTTACTGCATAGGCATCACCAACATGATAACTTTCCTGCAATCTGACTCAAACAGGCTCTTCGTTCTTTATATAAAGTAAGCAGATTAAATTGACTGAAAATGCGGAAAGTAAAATTTAGGTAGGAAAAGGCGAGTTTTTTTTTTTTTTTTTTTAAATGAAGAGAGTGATTTTCATTGGGCAAGGTGTTGTCTCAAGCCAGGCCGACCATGGAAGCACTGAGATCCCACAGTCTGCGGGCTGCAGCATCATCTCTACCCTGAGGAGCCGCCTCTTTGGGTGCACAATCACTGCAAAATGACCAAAAGAGAGCAATGAACAAGCATGAAATGATCATTATTTAACGACAATGCTCAGACAACAATGTGTTTAAAGCTTTAAAACTGTATGGAAAAAAGTTTGTTGTTTTGATGTTTTTAAAATGATGAAGACATCCACTGTAAAACTTCAAAGCTTGTTTGTTGTATCAAGTTTGTGAAATTTCTATAATCGCCTGTCTATGATATATTGGCAGAGGTGACGCACATGCAACCAACAACTTTAGATGTTGTTTACACCTCCATGCATCCCTTGATGAGCATAATCATACTAAATATCAGTTAACACATGTGACAGAAAAAGCTACTGACCTGTAGTAAAGGCCACTGGTATTCTGCAGACTCTCATCCACCGCACAATAGATGGTGGTCTGTGAACCCTGCCAAGGTGTTTTGACAAAGAAATAAAAAGGCAAAAACATAAGCCTCTTCCACAGAGGCAGAGAGGGTAAAAAGTGCCGGCCGAGTTCAGTATGGATCACCCCAGGATGCAGAGAGTAAGTTGTTACTCCTGTGCCTGAATGACAAGCAGGGAAAGTGTTTTAAAGCAGCATGATTGAGAGTGTGATACTGTGTATATAAGAACGAGAAAATTTTCTTTATAGCTTACCTTTCAACCTGACTGCTAGTTCACGGGTAAACAGAACATTGGCCAGCTTGCTCTGTTTATAACTCTTGGTTGGATTATAGTCTTTCTCCAGGTTTATATCATCAAAATGAATCTTGCCTATCCAACAGAAAATAATTGAAATTGAATGAGTTACATACCATACAATTTAATGTGTCAAAGAAACACTTTAAATGTATTTACATTGTAATACATTCAAATAAAATATGTTACATTTAAAAATTAAATTGTCATATTTGTCACAACAAATCTTGTCAGGGATTTCAAGGAGTTCAATTACTACTTACAATAACTTAAAGAATTATGATAAAATGATAACGATAAAAACGTGCAAGCTTTTTTTTTAGGCATAATTCAGCTAAGCATATAAAAACATAGATGGGATTCCACACCTGTCTCATGGGCCAAGCTAGAAACATTGACAATACGGCTGGGTGTTGATTTCTTCAACAAGTCCAGAAGTAAGTTGGTAAGCAGGAAATGGCCCAGATGGTTCACCCCAAACTGCATCTCAAAGCCATCTTCTGTCTGCCACCGTGGACACATCATTATCCCTGTTGGCAGAAAAAAAGAAATCAAATTAAAATTAAATAAATGAATAAGTAATTACAAACAACACAGGTTTAATTTGCTGATAGAACAAACCTTGTAATCTGTTGGCAAAAAAAATAAAACACTTTGTTACTATATCAACCATGTGCTTATGCATTATAATCTGTCTGAAATTCCTTACCAGCGTTATTAATGAGAATATCCAATCTCTCCTCATTCTGCTGTACATCTTTGGCCAGAACTCGGACAGACTGCAAGGAGGCCAGATCCAGCATCTTCACAGCCACGTTGCCATTTCCGCTCCTCTTCCTGATCTCATCTGCTGCTTTGTTGGCTCTGTCCATGTCTCTGCATGCCAGAATAACCCTTGCACCTGAACAATGGAGGTTCATAAACAGTAATTGTTGTGACAATGTGACATGTTTTTAACATGACTGTGGTATGAAGCAGGTCGCGATTGCTAATGAGAGACATCAAATATCAATCAAATGAATAAGATAGAGCCTCCGCTCCAACAATCATCTAACCAGCCTGTTTGTGAAATTCAGGGACAGAGTTGCATCTGTTATGAGGGTCATTGATGTGATGCTCATTTTGTGTCTGGATTCAAAAAGTTGTTCAAAAATACATTAAACATTCAATTCAGCCCAACAAATTGAACTGAATTCATCTCTTCTATGATAAACATGCAATCAATTTAATTTTTGTGAAGCTTAAAAGTAAAAAAAAAATGTTAAGGTGGTGTAACTGTCCAGACTCCAGAGATTGTAAAAGTAAAAATAAACTATTTTGTTTTAAACTATAATATTTGTTTAAACGTCTGTCCTCTAAATCAGGGTCAGTTTTTTGCCAAGTCACTAAAAACACAAAACAGAGTGGACCTCTTTAGACTCTCATTACCAGGGCTTGACATTAACTTTTTTTGCTCACCAGCCACTGTGGCTGGTGAGTTAGTGGTTTTTCAGAGTTACTAGCCACTCGATACCATAGGGGAAAAACTGCCATGTATATTAGGCTATATTAGGCTGCTGTCACTTTATAGCCAATACTTGTCTTTATGTCCACACACTTTGGTAGTGAGCACAAAATCTGCAGGAATGAGTAAAATTATACTCAATACGTGCAATCCCTCTCCGAAATTCAAGCCCTGTAACACAACAATATTCATCCATAGCAAAACAAAATGAAAAGGGTTTGTGTTTCAACTCACTGTCAGAGAGATTATAGAGCTAGAACATGTAGCTGGTATTGTGCATCTTGCAGAAGATTTTCAGACATTTTAGTGATATGTATCGAAAAATCAATACTTTTGATCAACACTTCATTGCACTTAGTTTATTTCAGATGCCTTTTTAAAGCTACAATATGTAACTTTTTCGCCTCAAGGGGTCGCTAACCTCTTACAATAACAAAGGTGTAGACTGATGACACAGTAAATGAGCGTGGAATCATGGAACTTGTCATCATGCTGATGGATCTAACATTAATAATGTTTAAGGGGAAATAATGTTTATGAGTGAATACATTCATGCTTTTTAACATGACTGTGTTATGAAGCAGGTCGCGATTGCTAATGAGAGACATTAAATATCAGAGTCACACATGAGTCCCGTGGATATAAAGGAATGAGGACATTTCCTTCTACCAAACAACCCACAAGTGCTGAATTGCTACTCAAACTGGTCAGTTTATTTGACAAACTGTTTCACTTGGTCTAGAGTTACACTATCATACTAAACTGCATTTGAGTGTGTTGAAAGTTATAATGTTAATCTATGTGTTAGTTTGTTGGCTGTATGAGACCAGCAGTAAGCTAGATCAAAATTGCACGTCACGCCATTGGGCCCCTTACTGATATAATATCAAAAAACAGACATGCAACATAGACCTATCATGATAGCAGTTTAACTAATACTTTAAAATAACTTCGGAACTCCATTAAAATGATCTGACCTCTATTGGCCATGTCCACCGCAGTCTCTTTACCGATCCCAGTGTTGGCTCCCGTAATCAGAACAGTTTTGCCATTCAAGGACGCTCTGCTGCGGCAGACTCCACCACCCAGCCATCTCCGCAGGGCAAAGAGTCCGACTCCTGCTGGTACAGCAACATCATTACCTCACCTCTACCCTTTTCACTCTCTTTTTTGTTTAGCAAAAGTGCTGGGTTTTTTTTTAACAAAAATACATATATCACAAATAAACGCTTAAGAAAACAGGATAAGAAACGCAAGGTAGAGCAAGGCAATAAATCAGTTTCAAGCAAGATACAGTACACAGAGATTCTGTAAAAACAATTTACAAAAAAATAAAGCAACTGAAATTAAACACAATAAATGGATACATATAAATAAATAACATGTAACTTTAAAAAATCATCTATAGGAAATCAGGAGGTAACCTTATGATGAAACCATAATTGGTTTAATTAACAGAGCAGTTTTAGCAGCTTTCTTGTTAATTTACGAATAAAGGGAATCATAGAATAACTTTGAATCAACACAGTATGGAGACCTCACTTAACCTTCTCTCAAATCGTGGCTACTATTGATAAGCCCAGGCAAAGGTTATCCGATAAGTTACACATGCAAGATGCTCATAGAGATATCAATAAGATGATATATATAAAATAAAATATATCTTAGATGTATCATTATTTCTCAATATATTAAATATAACAGTGTTCCCACATCTTTCAATCAATAAAATCCCATGCAAAATTCACACTAATTCTGTGTTTTTGCTGGTAATAAAATTAAGCCATAAAACACTAATTTTATCATAAACTTTTTGTCAAATAATGTGCTGCACAATGAGCTTTACTGTTAAAATTAAAACATGGATTATTCGTTAAATTCAGTTTTGTTTAAAAAATTCAGAATTTATTCGTATTAGTGTTAATGTATTATTACATCTGGACATTTCCTATTTCTACTGTACAACAGTAATATATTTCTGTCAAGTTAAACCGAACTTTTAACGTTTATGGGGGGCGGGCCGCTGCCCTGACTTTTTTTTTTTTTTTTTTTTTTTTTTTTTTTTTTACAAAAAACACAGTTCGTGATTGCAGGAATAAAAAAAATACTATTTGACATTGCACGCACTAAAAGCACATTCTGCGCTGAGTAACTGCAAAATGATACACACTTTTATGAAACCCATTTATGAAATCCATTTCCACGATTGTAAATCTCAGTTTTAAAAGTGCCCCATATTGTTTTGGTTGCTGTGTTGTTCTGGGAAGCCATTATTGTATCAAATAAGTAAGAAACATGCAAACTATGGTTTAACTTTTGCCTACCTGTAAGCAGGACAGCTGAGGCACCTGTAGGATGTTCTTCCACAAACGCCTTCGCTGCCTTTGTGTATTCCTGCATTATAACACCTGGTAGATTCACCTTCAACTACTCGAGCTCATTCAGTATCGAAAGTGTATGCAGACAGACAGAGAGGTCAGTCACCGCCCACATAAGCCGTTTCTCAATATGCGTTCTTGTACACAAGGTTCTTGAGAAACGTCACCAGTCACTGCCAAGTACTGTCAGAGAATGTACTGTTCCAATTCAAAGTTCACATGTAGCCAAGTCATAAAGCCAAGTCCAGTTCAAATCCCCGGATTTGTTCTTGATCCGCCCCGTTTACCGAGGATGCAGCTTGTGCCAGAGCCCTTGTGCGGACTTGAGATAGCCAAGTATCCCAGAATGCATCTCGCGTCAACCACCAGCAAGCATCAACCAGCAAATGGGAGAGGAGAAAATCCGTGAAATATCAAAATACTACTGTTATTGTGTCATGAAATGTAATTTTAAGAAAGTTTCAGGCGAGAATGTGGTTGTTAAAATCTCAAATCTGTGGTTTATTTATAAAGATAGCACCTATTTCAAATATGTTTATGACGTTTTCGGAGCTCTGACATGCAAGCCTTCACCGGGAGTGTGATAACGTTATGGTAGTAATGACCTAAATCGTGTTAATTAAATTAAATGAGTATCTTTTAAAAAATGAAATAACAATTCATATATTTTAAATTACTTTGGGCCATTCCCTAATAATGATTTGATAGACAAAACTTCAATTTCCATTTCTCTTAATACTTGAAATAATTTAAATCTTTCTCTCGCATAAGCCTCACACTTTAATAATACATGTTCTACTGTTTCCATTTGTCACAATATCCAGACTGGTGTTTCCCAATCCTGGCCATACTTTGATTTAATAAACAATGGCCAATACGCATTCTTGAAATTATAACATCCCTCCTCCTATTACCAAAATTTCTTCTTACTAAACCAACTGTTCCTTGAATTTTGTATAAATGCCGACCCATTTTTCACTTTGCGCACTTGGCATTGAAACGGCTATTCAGAGTAAACACAGTGGACTCACGTGCTGCAGCCTCAAATTTCAAAATAAGAGTCAGTTGGTTGTAAAATGCCTCTTTGGCATACACAGGAACAACAATCATCAATAGTGTCATAATACATTTGAAATAATTATTAGTGCTGGCTTACAGTCTGATTTGGGGTGCCCCTGCCTTATCAGATAGACTGGTGCAGAGTCAACTTAATCAATGTAAATATTTCCCCTTTTCCCCATACAGGATACATTTGCCTTTTAACATACCTCATTTAAAAAAAAAAAAAAACTCATTAGAAGTAAATAATATTTGCAGGTCCTTGGCATAAAATGTTTGGAAACCCCTGCTTTATTAAATACTGAGAAATGTGTCAAGACAACATTGTTGCACAGGGATTTGTTCAGTGCCACTTACATTTTCTTTATAAGGTCATTGTAATTGTTAGAATAGTGTTTGGGTGTGTATTTGACACTTTCTATTTAGACAAGGACTTGAAACATAGAGGAGCACGTATATTTGTGTAACCTTGTGCTACTGCTCCAGCCTATTTTTTTTTCTTCTGTGTTGAAAAAAATATATATATTTCAGAAGTCACAGTGAAAAAGTGAAAAACAAAATGTGAATATAAATGTTTATTTGAAGTCTTCTACTTTGTAAAGTAGGATAATTTATGTTCAAAGATAAGCCTGGGGAAAAAAGATAAGTTTGGATTTTGCTAAATTGCTTATTTTATAGCCTATTATGTAATTCCTACCCCACTTCTTGAGTCTAGACTCCATAGAGCTATCAGAGCATGAAAACTTTTAACAATAGTGTACACCAGCTAATTTATATACCGGGAACAGCTTTGCTTTGTCCAAGTAATAGGATATTATAAAACCATGAGGTAATAAGAACGATACTATTGCCTTCTTTACTGCCATCTACTGGTAACTGTATATAGAACAGGCCAGTCAGGAACTTAGAATTGAAAGCAAGAAAATAAAAATTAAATCTGAAATTATCTAAATAAATGAAATAATCGCACCTTTATTTATTTTGAAAAATAAAACGCCAAATAACCCGGAAGTATCTCGTCCTCCTGCCACGTCAGTGGTGTCGCTTCAAGCTGTCAAGTAGCAGAGTGAGTTCAGCAAACCAGCTATAACTCAATGGAGGAGGCTTTCTGTGGATTGTAAAGAAGAATAATTATTTAAGTTTTCTTTCACCATGTTACACCCTTGCCTTTTAATTTTGGCTGTGTACATAGCCTTTATAAATGCCACCGAATTAACGTTTGAATTGCCCGATAACGAGAGACAATGCTTTTACGAAGACCTAGAGCAAGGAGTCAAGTTTGATATAGACTTTCAGGTAATTGACTGTTTTTGTGTTTTGCAATGTTTATTGGTTATTTATGTTTTGCTAGTCCACGTTTGTTGATTATTTACCTTTTCTTTTGAGCACAATTACCGTGATTTTGTTGCTTCATATGTTATTATTCAACACTGTTAAACATTGTTAAACAACTGAAGATAGCCTACGAAGTATTCCATATTCCCAAATTCCAGTATTAATTCTTTCCTTTTCATACAGGTAATTGCTGGAGGAAACTATGATGTTGACTGTTTTGTGACAGATCCAGTGAATAACATGCTGTATCAGGAACGAAAAAAGCAATATGACAGCTTTTCCCACACAACAACCATGAAGGGAGTGTACAAGGTCTGCTTTAGCAACGAGTTCTCGACCTTCTCTCACAAAACTGTATACCTGGACTTCCGAACTGGAGAGGAACCCAGATTATTGCCTGACATGAACGGAGCAACAGCTCTCACACAGGTGAGAAACACAAATGCCATGCATTCACATACAGCATGCACTCTGAATATATGCATTTGATATGAACCTCTGAATAAATCATGCAGATGGAGTCGGCCTGCTTGTCTATCCATGAGATCCTGAAAGTGGTTTCAGACTCTCAGACCTGGTATCGCCTTCGAGAGGCTCAGGACCGTCTCAGGGCTGAAGATCTGAATGAGCGTGTGCACATTTGGTCCATTGGGGAGGCCATCATCCTGTTTGTGGTCTGTATTGGCCAGGTGCTTATGCTTAAAAGTTTCTTTAATGACAAGAAAGCCAGTGTTGCCACCAGCACATAGACCTAGATCTCTAGTGTGCTGTCTTCTCTCCTAGAAGATAATCTGCTGATTTATTAGTCTGATTCCCTTAAAACAAGAAGTCTTGACTGTTGCCTACATCTAATAAAAATAACCCCGATGTCAAACAAAATACCTTAATTACAGAGTCATGTACTAAAAGCTGCACAGAGTCTATTATCTTGTGTTGTATATTTAAATTGGCCTCTATGTGCATTACTCACTGTTGCAGTAATGGAAATTGACCTGCTGCACCTTTATAATGCCACATCTTACTGTTTTTGGTTTGTACCAGTGTTGTTTGTTTTGTTAAAATTGTACTTTATCCACTTGAAGTGTGCCTTTGTCAACTTTAAATGCCTATGTCTTAACATAACTTTATAGAAAACAGAATAGTTTTGGTAGTTTTTGTATGGTAACTATAACGATATGATAATGAATGATTATGTTGTTGAGGTAAACCTCTATTTTTCTATTTAGCGAAGCCCTTCTTTGTTTATCCCACATACAAAAGGGAAAATTCATGCAGGTGATTTATTTATATGTATATAGATATATCTGGCAAACTAGAAAAAAATATATTTTTCCCTTCATCTCTTAAAGGGGTCATGAATTGAGAAATCAATTTTTTTTGAACTATTAAAAAAAAAATCCTGCAGGTTTCAGAACTCAAATTTACTGAAACCCTGCTCCGAAAACGCCTACTTCTACATCATCGTCTCTTTGGCCCTGCCCTCTGGTGCATTACTGAGACGAGAAAAGAGATCCAGTTTCACTGGAATAAAAACAACATTACCTTGCAAAGGACCTAGGAAAGTTGTTATTTATTTTCAACTAGGCTATGTTAATGTTTTTTAATTGTTTGGTATATTCACTGTGGATTCTTTGGTAAATCAGTCGCAATTTCGGCACGGGCTTTGCAAACAGCTTTTTACTATAAGATGTGGCCATGAATCACCCTACAGTAATGCCACAACATGTAAGTAGCCGTGTTAATTCAAATGCCTGATCTGTTATCAGTGATTTCTAATATGATTACGATACAGTCTGAAATTGTTTGTCTCAAAATTGTCTGGATTCTCTCCAAAACTCCCGATTATCAATGATGCTGTCTACATGGAGTAATGAATCTCTTATTAACATTATGTGATGATAAAAGCATTCGTGGGAGTGTAGAAATCGAGTTACAATGACGAGATCACTGCATTCGTGTCTGTCATCGGTTACGATGCTCATCACTGCAACAATTCATCCGGCGGGGTCTAATATTATAATCAATATTTTCATGATTATTTAACCTCGACAGCAGTAATAGTAAAAATCTTCAAAAGAATTCCACATGCATTACTTGTTTCATGTGCAAAAATGCTAGCCAGTCACAGCAGAGGACGTTTACACAGGACGAGTCTCATAGACAAAACACATCCTCGGTTCAGAGCAGAAGGCTATAATCAGGGTATAAAAGGTCCTTTTATTTATTAATTGACCATTTTTGATGTTAAAATCATTCTTCAGAAAACATAAATAATTATAAATTCTGTTCATGACCCCTTTAATGATAAATTCTGTTGAATGTGCAAACTGCATGCACACAATTGCTGGCTTAAGGGCTTTATCATGTCTGTCACATATTTATGACTCATCAACTATTGTGCAATTCAAAAGCTATTTTATTATTTCATATTCCTCAAATATTTGTTACAAACATAGCCTATCTCTTTTTTTCCATTTATCTCAGCCCTGGAAGTTGAATTGATTTGTGATTGCATTGATTTATTATGTCATTATTACTTTAAATGGAGTTGTTTATATTCCTGCCTTATGTAAATTGAAAAATTAAAAGCAAAGTTTGGGATTGATTTTATGATTCGTCTTAATGGCGTGTAATCATGGACATAGCAAGATTTTGATGTCAGAGAAATTAAAAAAAATATTTCTTGGTGTGAGTGTGAATACATAGGCTATTTGGCAAGATCATTTTAACTGCTGATTTAACAATAATGTAAAATATATTTTGATGGGCAGAATCTTAACTTAAGTTATTATTGTGTTCTTTCTCTGATTTTTAATAGTCTAAGTGTAAATTATCCTCCAGAGAGTCCAGATGATAAATATTTTCATCTATAATACAGTTATGAACATTGACTCTCACTGGCTTTCAGTTTATGAATACATTTCGCCTCAGCCCTCCCTTGATATAATGCATGAATATGGATGGGCTGTTGTGCCTGAATCTATTCAGTGCATTGGAATAACTCCAACGTTGGCATAGAACCACCAACGGCAGAGGAGACCACACCGACCAGTCCGAAGGATAATCATGGGGAGCAATGACTCAAAGGGGCTTCTGATCACCGAGAAGGGTCTGTCTGGCGTGTCTGCAGTGAGTGACATGTTGCGCTTGTCCTAAACGCTCGTGCGTCTGTATTGACTGGCCAATATGTTGAGCCGACTGATGAGTGGCAGCGATCGGACTCTTGACAGGGAATTCAACTGTACAGTGCGACTGCTGGACGACTCGGAATACACTTGCACGGTTCAGGTCAGTATTAACATGTTTTCATCATCACAAGCGGGTTATCCCCATCACCGACACACGTGCTTTAATGTTCGCGCTGATGATGCTGCGGCGCATTCAAGCGGGAAAATCCGCGAGCATCTGTACGAATCTGGGATGAGAATGCGTTGAATCTGGACACTGCACAAGGGCTGCAATGCGTAATGGCTAATTAACGTGTTAGGAAATTTCCTTGATGAATGAATAAGCGCTGGTTTCAGTGTCCCGTCAGTATCCTTAGAGAGCAGCGGGTTACCTGTCACGTAGTGCCCTGCCGCCACCCCGAGAGACCTGAGTCACATTCAGTCGGAAGAGGCACTAGTGGAAAGGGTTCATACATTAAATTGCCTCTCAGGGCGAACTATCCACGATAACAGCTGCTGAAAGATTGTTGTAGCATACGTGCAACACTGTAATGGTGATTTACTAGCTGTTCCTGTTCTTCTTGTTTGGCCAAACTACAAGCCACATTAATTCAGCTATGTCTCTTGACAAAATTCCAGACTGTTTCAATAGGCTATACTGTTTTCTTGATGCATTTGTTTCCTCTACTTGTCTAAGGCAGCCCAAAAGCACGAATGGAGATTAATTTTGATTGATTAAAATGTGCCATTAATATCTTTTATTGAGTTGTATTGTAGGCCTATCATTGTATTAGCTAAGTCAATAATTAAAAGCAAAGTTTGGGATTGTTAGCCTATATGCTAAGTTGCCAAGAAGAGCAGTGGTTTTGTGTGTGTGTGTGTGTGTGTGTGTGTGTGTGTAGGCTATATATAGGCCTATATACTGTATATAGTTAGAGAATGAAAATATCCCAGGTGGAATAAAAGTGATGTTTTTATTAATGCATTTTCTCCTGGGCTGAACTATTCACAGATGTTCAGAATCAAAAACAGTTGCTGAAAGATTGCAGTATAGTTGCTGCTGCTCTTGCTCTAAAAAACAAAACAAAAACACTGGGTCAAAAACAAAGAACAGGCTACTAGCTTCATCTTCTTTCTTTTTTGTTTTTACTTCACTTCATACATAAATTATTGTTTATGGAATAACTTAATCCTCTAAAAATGTAAATACTGCACACATCCACTGGTTTGCATGATAATTCTTTTATTTACGATCATATTTTACAGTATAGCATATTTTATATTGTTTTTAATACATATTGCCTACATTTAAGCTCAGAATTGAGAAGTAATTCAAGTGTATTTGACCAGTCTCTGTTCTCGTGCTGGTGTCCTCCCTTAAAATTGGGTCTCTTACCAATTATTGATTAGTCTATAATAAGAACAATATTAATTTTACTATATAAATAGGTTACTATAAACCCTATAGTGCATAAAAAACAAATTGAATAATAATTTAAAATAATAATACTAATAATAACAATAGCACATTAAGTGAATAATTGAACATCATTACATTCTTTTTATAACTGAAATATATTTGGACATTTAACACTTCATTTAACATAATTAAATTAGTAATTACCTTAAAGATGTGTGTCAATATAGGACAAGTGAAAATGCGTGTATAAAGCTATCAGGCTAATTTGGGTATATGTGTGCTATGCTAAGCTAACTAATACAGACATTAATGGTCATTATATTTCAAAAGGCATTTTTCATAACATGATTTTGTTGGAATTGTAATCAGGCGCGAAAGAAAGTACCTATCACCACACCTTAGGTGGCCCCAGTAGTATGCCTGATCTAAAGCTGTTCTTGCGAAAACTTCTTAGCTAACGTGAGCTGTTTTAGCTTTATGTAGCTTGCCAAAGTCCCGCTGCTATAGGCCTATGGCTAAATCCCGCTGCTATGTACAAGATAAGATAAAAGGAGTTTGTAAAAACATTTTAAGCAGGTAGTCTAGCAGTTTTCTGCCAAGTAACATATCTATAGCACTTTTCACAGTACAGCTTTACCGAAAGACAGACAGCTATTATAAAGTAATTGAATTGTATAATGTAACTAAAAAAAACACTGAGAAGAAGGAGAACTGTTTATTTTTACAATCTATACCTTTGGTTATATACCATATGTAACATATACGTAAATTAAAAAAAACATGAATGGTACGTAGTTCAACCGTCTTATAGACGTTATAAAGTGATACTTTATTTATTTGTATAATAAAGAAAAAAATTACATGGAGTACATGGAGGCCATAAAGGGATGGGCATGGTCAGAAACAATGCTGTGGCATTTAAATGGTGCCAAATTGGCACTAAGGGGCGTAAAGTGTGCCAAGAAAACATCCCCCACTCCATTACAGCACCACCACCAGCCTGCACAGTGGTAACAAGGCATGATGGGTCCATGTTCTCCTTCTGTTTACGCCAGATTCTGACTCTACCATCTGAATGTCTCAACAGAAATCGAGACTCATCAGACCAGGCAACATTTTTCCAGTCTTAAACTGTCCAATTTTGGTGAGCTCTTGCAAATTTTAGCCTCTTTTTCCTATTTGTAGTGGAGATGAGTGGTACCCGGTGGGGTCTTCTGCTGTTGTAGCCCATTCGCCTCAAAGTTGTGTGTGTTGTGGCTTCACAAATGTTTTGCTGCATACCTCGGTTGTAACGAGTGGTTATTTCAGTCAAAGTTGCTCTTCTATCAGCTTGAATCAGTCGGCCCACCTCTAGCATCAACAAGGCATTTCCGCCCACATGACTGCCGCATACTGGATGTTTTTCCCTTTTCACACCATTCTTTGTAAACCCTAGAAATGGTTGTGCGTGAAAATCTCAGTAACTGAGCAGATTGTGAAATACTCAGACCGGCCCGTCTGGCACCAACAACCATGCCACGCTCAAAGTGGCTTAAATCACCTTTCTTTCCCATTCTGACATTCAGTTTGGAGTTCACTAATTGCATTAATGAGAAATTGAACAGGTGTTCCTAATAATCCTTTAGGTGAGCTCATCTGAATGCTCATCTGAAACTCATTTGGGTGGAAGGGTTTACCTTGACTGAACTCCACTTGCCCAAGTTACTGAAGGATTATGTTCAGAGCTCAGAGTTCAGAATTTTTAAACGCTGGAACAAATTATTTTAACAAGAAAAGAAGTTAATGGATTTGAAACAGTAAGTGTTCTGTATATAAGTTATATATTTGACAACATGAAACGTTAACTCTTGGAATAGTGAATTTGGTGGTTGTCATCATTCATGGTACTAGTTGTGTGAGGTCATGTTTGTGGTATGTCTGGGAATATCAGCATCAGATTGTGACATTCCATTGTCCTTGGAATTCTGTGTGATGCTGTCGTCTCCATGGCAACAGGCCGATTCCATCATCGGTTCCCAGCTGCTCCTGCTCTCGTCAGACAGGATATAAGCACACGTGTGCAAACGCACAAACCCGTCTGTTACACAGGATTCATTCAAACATGGCGGCTTGACAATGCAAACAGAGACAATCCTCTCCTGTCCTTTCCGCCCCTGTCCCACTTGGGATCGTCCTCTGTAATTGATTGATCAGGACAGTGGAGTTTGGTTAGAAATGCTTATTAGTGAAATATGGCCTCCCTCTTTTGAGAGACTGCTGACTGCGTTTGGCTCCTGGCAGTCACACATCAAGAGACCAGATATCTGAGACTCTCACACATATACCTTGATTACAGATCTCACCTTTGTGTAGGTCAGCGGTGCCTCTCAACTATATTGCACTGCTTATTGTTTGACCACACATACTACATGTCTGTCAAACGCCAACTATTCAGATAATTTACTTGTAAAATGTTATATAATTTGTCCACTGTACTGCTCTTGACTTATCCTATTTTGGCTGCATTGTTCTAATTAGCATTTCAGAATCATTATTAACTTCAAATGAAAGTACCAGTTGTTGAGGGCATGTCCTCAGGAAGGCACATCTTGCTCAGTTTGCAGTATCTAATTGCTTCTTTTTTTCCTTCATATCTCACTGTAGCATGCATGAACATGAGCCATTATGATTTGCAGTTGTTTCATGTGGGTGGCATCTCTTTTTCAATAACCCGAATTATCAATAACTTTAATCAAATCCTTTGAGGAATGAAAACAATGGTATTGTATTTTTCTGTTCATTGAACTGTGGATGCATTGAGGCTTGTGCCACACAACGATTGTGGTGTCTAAGTCTGTGTGAATGTGTGATTAGAGGAAGGGTTTTTATTACATGGGTTGTATCACTCTTTATCAGATATCAGCAGACCCTCATTCTCATTCAACAAAAAAACAGGCAGTTATCAATGAAGTGCACACCAAGGATATTTTTTCACTGGCAAATTCTTGTTAAGGACTCAATGTCAAATTCACATTTTTTCCCTAAGGTTCATACAGTTCATAACTTTTTCAAGTCAGTCACAATCTTTTTTTAGATCGGTCTAATTTGATACCAAAAATTAAGACTCACTACCCCTTGACAAAGTGATAATAGTAGGCCTACTTAAGTCACAGTCTTTACATAATGAATGCTTATACAACTGCCTAAGGTTATTGCTTGCTTGCTACTAAACAGTATACTTCTTAGGAAAAAAAATGTGTTCATGTGTATTGTGGAAAAGAAATATCCTTGTTCCATTGTACATGTATTATGGCTTGTAAATGTTATTGGAAATTTACTTTTTACTTAGTAGTCCAGTCGTTGTGCTGAAGAGTAATAATAAGAAGAGTGGAGGGCATTTATAAACTCAACTAACTGTGTAATTTGCAAAATGACCGTAGGGTATGGCTAGTTCCCCTGCCTCATCAGATCAAACTCCACAGTCAGTCATTCTAAATCTTCTAAATCGACACATAACCATGAACAATAAGAATGAGAGAAAAAAGAGTAAAAGAGATTTCATTCTGTTCATGATAAAAGACATAGGCCTACAAATAATTGCATTTATTTGATAGTGGTATGTGCAGAATATATTTTTTTCTTGGTTTCTCTAAAAGAGTCCAATGCAAATTCTTGTAGCTCAAACAGTAGAGAGAGAATAATTAGCCCAATCTCATGAAAGTTCTTATCTATATAGCACGAATGTCTTTCTCGTGTATATGGTACGCGTTTTTCGCGTGCATATGATACTCACTTTTTGGCATGTAATAAGTACGAACTCCCCACCCCCCTTCCCCCTAAATCTACCCAGGGGGTTTTCAGTGCATAGTATGCACACAAAAACCATTTTTGGCATATAAATGCCACGAGAAATGACAATCGTGTTATAGATATGCACTTTCATGAGACTGTGTTGGAATAATTGTAACACCAAGTTCAATTGCCAGGGAATCCTTGATCTGTTAAAAGGTTAACTTATCTAAGCAATACCTTAAATCTGCCAAATACATGAAAATAAATTCAATGAATTAAATTGAATAAAACATTTACTAAATTAATAAATGTAAATTCACCTACTCATTGAAATCACGTAGCCTCACGTAGTCTTGTCTTACATGACTTGGATGGTTAAATATAAAGATGTACTACCAGCAGCAAATTTATATCTCTTTGACTGTCCCTTTTTTTTTGCACGCATACTTTTCTTTTCCAAGTCCTCTTCTCACACTCCCTGCAGAAGTTGACAGTACTTGTCTTTCTGACTTTGTTATTGACTTGAGCCAATGTTACAAGACAAACAACAAACCAAGGATGAGATCATCTGGATCTCGTTTCCCACAATGTAGTTTGCTTGCCAGTATGTTGAAATGTGAAAGCATAACTTCATAGCTTCACTCACCGCAATTTTTTTTTGGTTATAGTTATGTATTCTATGCATTATAGTGGTTTTCTCCATTTTTTCCTGCTCAAATTCTGATGGTAAGATGATCCTTAAGCAATGCAACTAAAAGATAAGATGATTGAATAAACCAGGTCAGGGTGAATTTACACTTTGCTGAAAAATTCAATTAATACACCAGGATGCAAGTCATTCCGTGCTTTATATAGAAGTTTCAGGGGATTTTACTTGGTTATTTCAAAAAACAATGAAATGAATTAATACACGGTATACACACACACACAAACACACACATACAGTGTCTGTTCTTGATCATTTAGACCACACACACATACAGTGTCTGTTCTTGATCGTTTTGACCAATATGGCAGTCCGTGGTTTCAATGCTTGCTTCTTGTAAAATAAAACTATTTTATTTAAGCTACATAAGCTTAAATTTTGCTTAAAAAATAAATATAAGCTATTTAAGCTGATATAACTGGATTCATCTCACATGGCTGTACATTATGAAATATATTTCTAAAAATTACTCTTCATTTCAGTCATCATATATTTACCTATTACTAAGTAAATGATGACTGATCTTCTTACCATTCTCATATCATTCTAAACCCATTTGCCTTTCTTCTGTGAAAAAAGAAAAAAGAGACGTTTAGCATAATGTTCATGTTGCTCTTTTCCATAAAATAAAAACAAATAGTGAATACATGTTAGTAAAAAATCCCATTTGCTCAGTGCATAAAAACACAGCTAGGAATATGACTTGTCGCAGCATTGACATTTTACAAAGGAATAGACTTCACTGTGAGGGATAGGAGAATTTAAACTGATTTCTTGTTTGATACTGACCTACTGGATGCCTTGAAATAGTGGAATATGTTGCTGTAGAGTAAATCTTGGCCATATGCTTTTAGTTCTTCAGCATAGTTCTTCTCCTACAATACTATTTCTAGGTGTCAAGTAATAGCAAGCAAGCAATAACCAGAGACTACTTTTCAGCAAGCGAACCGTATGAACCATCTATATCCCTCACTCTTTTTCTTTCACATGCACACACAAACACACACACATACATGCATACAAATCACACTTTTAATTCTCACTATAGGTTTCGCTTCTCATGACCTGAAAGCAATAATTTATTAATATTGTTTGTGATGCTGATAGGGAGCCGATTTAAATATTTAATCTCAAGTGAATGGAGATCTGAGTACATACTGAGATTACTAAGACATTACTTGTACTTTCTAACACGAACTCTGCCTCTCTTCCAATTATGAGCACACTTGTAAAAAACAAACAAAATACTTGCCTTATTTACCATTTTGCAGATGTTGCTGTGTATAAAATCTCCAGGTGTTTTTCCACCCATGTGTCATATACATACAGTACATGTGCTGAACCGGGGAACTACATTGGTGCTTATAATGTCTGATAAGCTAGTGCTTGTTCACATCTGTCTGTTTATTCCTGAAAGCTGGTGTTGTAACCCTGATCCCTTGGCTTCCTGGACTGCTTTTTGCAGGCAATGATTATTTTAAAATCTGACTTTCCTCTATCACGCAGCTCTAAAGCTTAAGATGTCTTCAAAGTGCTGTGTGATTGTTAATATTTGATTGAGCTCTGATGTCTCCAGAGAGATTCTGAAATATTAAGCAGAAGGCAGGCCAAATGCTCACACCCTCTCTCCTTAATTGTACTCTGACTGCCACTGAAATTATTGCCACAACCAGTGCTTGGCAAAAAAATCTTTTCACCACTATAACAAAAAACCTCATTCAGCAATGGAGTTTAGAGAGACACATTCCCCTGCAGAAAGATTGCCTTAATTAACACAAGAATCCCAATACAACGGAAGTCGTTTTGTCTGTATCAGTGTCTATTTTGCGCCACAACATGGATAGACTACAACGGGTAAATGTTAGCTGTGTGGAAAATATCGATTTCTCGATTTAAATCGATACTGATATGGATTCTTAAATCTCAAGTTAATTATTTTAATCTATACTTTTCCAATGATGTAGCTTCAATTTGTAGCACACATGCAACCTATTAATGTTAATATTTTAATAAAAATGGGAGTAGAAACATAATTCTATTATTAATAGTCTTATGTGCAATTTAAATGTTTGTACAACTTGTACAAGTTTTATTTGAGTGTTGATTATTAAATAAATCTGTATAATTACTCCATTTAGGGACTAATATACACTTTTGGTACCAAATAAGTACCTTTGGCTTTGAGGTACTATTACAGATACAAAAGTGTACCTAAAAAAGGGTAAAGCAAATTCACTAAAAGGCAAGCCTCCAATCTTTAGCCAAAAAGCGCAGTAGTGGCTAAAGCTAACGCTCCAGCTTTGGCTGCAGGCCTATGCAGTGAAGGAGACAACACTTAACCAACTTTTTTTAGTTAATGATCTGTAAGAATGGATCTTTATTAATACCAGTCATTGATTCGAGTAACTTTTATGGCATTTGTTTATAAAATGTTTTATTTCTACAATATATGGTGTAAAAAACGTCTTAGTGCTGCCCTCTTCAGGTTGAACGGTGGCTACTGCAGTTGAATTTTCCTATTGGATGTTTGCGGTGGTACGTGACATAGCGGTTGTTGGTGACGTAGGCAAGTTCCATACAAAGAGATGCGTCTCAGGTGCACGCCCCCCTCCGCTTATTGCCAGTGGGTGGAGTCAGGCTCTGACCAGGGGTTTAGTTACCCTTTAAAATGCATATCAATACATGGTTTTCTACGCTGAATGAAACGTTTTGTGAGGAATAGCTTTTATAAAGACAGTGCACTTCGTGTATACAGACGACACCATCTTTGTCTCAATAACAGTCTCGATAAGTCGAATAAGTCGTTCTGTTTTCCAAATATGGCGCCGCCTGTATACACGAAGTGCACTGTCTTTATAAAATATCTTCTTATTAAATGGTCTACACTGTAAGCTCTCAATGCTTTGTTTTGCATGTAGGGACCCTCATTATGTTACTGTGTTAATGTGGGGCTATTTTGAGCTTTGTTAATAGTATTAACTAGCGATTTCTATTTACTTATTAAATGCCCCCATATACTAGTGCGAATACACTAAACAGTTTTTAGAGATAAAACTCTTTACATTCATCGATTATCATGAAAACAAATCTCAGAGAACGGTTGACTAGGCACCAATGTGTAATTAGACCAAAGTAAATTTTACGCCACAGTTCTCCTTTAAATCCATCCTTCCATAACAAAGGAAGTTCCTGAGGTACACTTTCGGGGGCGAAGCGTAACTTACCAATATTGTGTTCCTCCTTTTGTAGCCACTGTAAAGCAGCCACTGTAAAACAGTTTCAAAAACTGTTTGGTCTGATGGCAGGCAGCTGCGTCCCACGTTATACCTTGCGGCCTGTTGTACATGAGACCGTTGCGGTGGTGGCTCGGGACCAAGGGGTTCTCCCCGAGGGGAAACCCACTCCACGTGATCAAGGTCACGCGGCGATGCCAATATTTTGTATTGTTGTTTATTTCGAATTTATGCAAAAGAACATCTGACAAGAAAATAAAATCGGTAAACAAAGGTAAGGTAAGGTAATTTATTTATAAAGCACAATTAAAAACAACGGGTAGTTGATCATTGTGTTGTAGCCTACAATTTTTTTGAAAACATGCCACTGGCAAATGTAAAAAAAAAATGTAAATATTTTGTTTTAAATTTACAAGTAATGTGTTACTTTCCTCATTACTTGAAAAGATTAATCTGGTTACATAACCCATGCTACGTGTAATGTACTACACTGGTCAGTAAAAGAAGTTGAGTTATGTCCAATAGAACTGATATGATCCCAAGGACTGTGTACAAACATTGTCACATTGATTCCTGTGTCTCTCTTTTCCAGAGGGATGCAAAAGGTCAATGGCTCTTTGAGCAGGTTTGCCATTATCTAAACTTGTTGGAGAAAGACTACTTTGGCATCCGATTTGTGGACCCAGACAAGCAACGAGTGAGTTCCTATAAATACAAAATGAGCTGTTAATAGTGTACTAAGCTTGTGGAAAATGTTTTTTAAGGTGGACACCATATTTAATTTTATACAAATAAAAACAAGGCTGTGAGGTGCAGAAGTACAGTTGGTTCAATGGGTTGTTACTGTATGTTGGATGTTGATTTTTAAGGCAATGCAAAAAAAAAAATCCAGTCAACAAAACACAAACCATTGATTGTGAAAAAGTAGACATTCAGACAGCACAACAAATTGACTGTTTTATTCATCGTAGCCTTGATCTATGTCCCATCAATTTATTAAATATGGCATCTATATATCAATAAACTTTAACCATGGCTGATAAAAGCAATGTTAATGATTGTGCATGAGCTTGAAGCAGGACATCCAAAGATCACATGCTGACTCAGATGAAGAGCTGCAATAGGGGTGATGCAATCGACATGTAATGTTGTGAACAGTCATCAGTTGAAAGTCATAACAATGTGTTAAACTGGAATTTCTATCTGCATTCTAGACATCATTTCTTTTTTATTTTGTCGTTTCAGCACTGGCTGGAGTTCAGCAAGCCAATTACCAAACAAATGAGATGTAAGTCATATTGGATGTGGAAAATCCTTCTTACACTGTGTGCATGTTGTGAAAAGAATAATCATTCTAAAAAGCAGAAAATTGATATTGTCTGGTTAATTACATCCACATGGATATTGTATGTCCCAGCTCAGCCACCCTACACCATGTGTTTGCGTGTTAAATTCTATCCTCCGGACCCTGCAGCTCTTAAAGAAGATATCACTAGGTACTGCTCATTACCATGCAGCCCTATTATTCAAAGCTGACATAGTTAAAGAATCTATAGGAATTCATATTAGACAAGTTAGAGTCTTACAATTACCTGATGTATGTACGATTAACACACTGACAGTTCAAAATATGCTCTGCATTGTTTTCAGATACCATGTCTTCCTTCAGATTAAAAGAGATTTGTATCACGGCCGACTCCTGTGCAAAAGTTCAGATGCTGCTGCATTGGCCGCATTTATTCTGCAGGGTAACAGCAAACCAGTCACAGGAGCCATTCTTTACAATTTTTGTTGAAATGTGACATCTCGGGAGCTTTGTTATATGGATTACATTACAGCAAGACAAGACTCTCAAGATGACACTGTTTTTGTTTTATTCTTTCTCAATTTTTTTGTTCAGCTGAGATTGGCGATTATGACCCAGGGAAGCATCCGGAAGGTTACAGCTCTAAGTTTCAGTTTTTTCCAAAGCATTCTGAGCGCCTGGAGCGCCGCATTGCTGAGATCCACAAATCCGAGCTGACGTAAGCTTACATTCAATTAGCCTGTCACATGCAGTATGTCACTCTTTTTAAAGCAGCGCTGGTGTTTAATGGAGAGATTAAATACATTTTATGAAATGTATCTCCCAGAACAAACACAGAATATTAACTAGTCTGTTTATTTCCTTCAGAGGCCAGAGTCCTGAGACATCTGAAATGAATTTCTTAAGGAAAGCTCAGTCTCTAGAAACATATGGAGTAGATCCACATCCCTGCAAAGTCAGTATCCAAATTCATCAGCTGCTCATATACAGGAAATTATTTCAACACAAGTGTCTGAACTGAAAGTCTTTTAATCAGAATTTTTACATTTACAAAGAAGTGTAAACACACAGATTTATATATTTTTTTGTATGACAGGATGTGTCTGGGAATGCAGCATTTCTTGCATTTACCCCCTTTGGCTTTGTGGTACTCCAGGGGAACAGGAGGATTCATTTCCTCAAATGGTGAGAGGTGAAATTAATCTCGCATATCATTTTCATTTGCTTAGCAGTCAAGATCAAATGACTGTGTATATGAATAACTTTGACAGTATTTTGTCATATTGGACAGGAACGAGGTCACCAAACTAAAGTTCGAAGGAAAGACATTTCATATATATGCAACTTATCAAGAGGTAGGTGACAGCAAGGCAGTTCCAGGTTATGCAGAAGAACAAATGGTCAAAAGTAAGATGAATGCAGATTGATGCAAAACCTAAGAATTGATCAGGAAACCAACCTGTTCTATTTAACCACTAAATAATTGCTCTTACTGACCTCCTGTGACCTTTACTAAGGATCAGAAGATCATCTTGACTTACTTTGCTCCAACACCTGAGGCCTGCAAGCATTTATGGAAGTGTGGGGTGGAAAACCAAGCTTTCTACCAGTGAGTGTGCATAACCTTTTTGACCTATCAGGCAGATATTGGGTTCAAGCATGGTAATAGCATAAAAAGAGCAAGCAATCAAGCATAAAACATCTTGCCTATGATTTAATTTAGTTTAAACCAGTGGTTCTTCACCTAGGCATTTTGGGGCCTCCACAATCTTCTAGTCTGCAGGAGGACTTAAAATTAATTATAAGAATAAATCGAATAAATACAAGAGGAAATATCTTAGCCAATATGGGGGTTAAGATATTGTTATAATATCCGTTAGATATTATGTTGGACAATGGGGGGCCTACGAGTCAAAAAGGTTGAAAACCTCTGGTTTAGACAAACAGTTATTTTTCATATTTATTTTTTAAATCTATCTCTCATTCTCTTCATTTCTTACAGGTTTGAGAAATCAAGTCAAGTTCGCACTGTGTCCAGTAGTAATCTTTTCTTCAAAGGGAGCCGTTTTAGATATAGGTGAGTAGTATCTGCTATAAGTGAACCTCATGCGTTTTTGAGCCCTGCTTAATTAGGCTTGTGTTGTTAATGTATGTTAATTAATGGATTAGCTGCAAGCAACGCTAAGATTTTGATTGCATAATTTCCCTTATAGCGGTAAAGTGGCCAAGGAAGTGATGGAACAGAGTGCCAAAATCAGACGAGAGCCTCCAGAGATCCACAGGCATGTCTTCCCAACACTGACTTGTTTTCTTAACAGTTTTACTGTGTTTGACAGTATGTCAATTGTTATGTCGCATCTTTTTTGTGGGTTCAGGGCTGGGATGGTCCCCAGTAGGAGTTGTCCCTCCATCACTCATGGCCCACGACAGAGTAGCGTTCCCCGAACACGGAGGAGAGCAGTCCATATTTCCATCATGGAGGGTATGGCCATGTGCATAAGCATAAGCACACACACACACATAATGTGTGACATAATGTTTTTATCAAAAACATATAGACATAATTTTTTTATTCTGTACAAACTGTATTTTTTATCCCCTAACAGTACTCCTAAACACAATCCTCAATGAAAATCTGTATTAAAAAAGTATGAATTATAAACTGTTTTCCTTATGGACCCAACAATCTCAAAAACTTCATGTACTATTGTTTGGTCCTCGCAAACACACACACTCACACTTAAGCATATAACTGCTCTTCTCTAATAATAACAATTTAATTTAATTTGTAACTAGAAAAGTTATGCATTCTGTCTTCTGAATCCAACTCAAGGCAAGATCCGTAGTTCCTATACTCACTGAAAAACTGCCATCTGGTGGTTTAACGTTGTATCTCCCCTATAATAAAAAGCATCATAGAGATTTTTGGTTTGGTTTATTCCTCCACTATGATTCATTATTGTGGACTATACTGGATTATAACTTGCAGTTTTTGCCATTTTTTAATGTCAGCCACTACAATTCTATAATTCATATTTAATTATTATTCATATATAAATATATAATATAATTATATATTCAAATATAATTAATATATCTCATAAATCACAATTCAGTTTTGTTCACAACACAATTCTGGTTGCAATGTTTTTCAAAATATATAATTCAACTATAAACATACACAGAGCACACTACACCATTCAAATGTTTGGGGTAAGATTTCCCAATGTTTTTAAAATTATGCTTACCAAAGCTGCATTTATTTGATCAAAAAATGCAATATTATTGCAATAAAAAAACAGTTTTCTGTTTTAATAAATAAATGAAAATGAATAAAATAGAATGTCAAATTGAAATTCCTTCCTGTGATGGCAACATCATTACTCATTACTCCAGTCTTCAGTGTCACATGATCCTTCAGAAATCATTCTAATGTGCTGGTTTGCTGCTCTCATTTGTGTAAACTATTTATTTTTGTTCAGGTTCCTTTGATGAATAGATTGTTACAATTCTCTTTAAACTACGTAAACTTATGTCACTTTTGATCAATTTAATGTGTCCTTGCATAATAAAGTATTGATTTCTTACTGACCCCAAACTTTTGAACTGCAGTGTACTGTACATAGTCATGATTACAAACCTTGAAGCTGAGAAGATAACAAAAGTGTGCTCTGGATAGGAATACACCACACTCCATCTCCCTCTATTACTCTATGTGTAACATGAGAGCTGCTCTCATTGTGCACAATATGACCAGACCTTCACCTGTTCCAGTCACTTTACAGCCTTGCCAAATGCCATCATGGTTGCATTTGTCTGTGTGTGAGGCGGGTGCTCTATAAGTGTGCTATATATTTTGCATTTAAGGTTAGTTTTGTTTTAGTACCTGCCCTGTACAGAAAGAATAAAAGTCTAGTACTTTAGTGAAACAGACACAGTGTGCTTGCAAAAACACACAGGCTACTGGTAAATTAAAAATAAATCACTATAAAGCAGGGGGTGAAAGCTAACAGGAAGTACAAATTAAGGCTTCACAAGCCCTGCAAGTGAGTTTCATGACAATTTGTGTCATGCACAAGAAAATACAGAGACAATGATGAGTGACAGATTTTACCTTGTCCAACTAGGTATCATCACTGTTATTATTACACTGTCTATAAATAGAGAGCCTGTCCATGTATGCCATGTGGTTTGTGTCAGAATGAGTGTGTGTTGTGCTCTTTTCTTACAGCCCATAATGGGTTTGAGGGGGATGGAGCATGCAGGGCAGCTGGGCTTCTGGGCATAGAGGGACTTATGGAGCTTTAGGGTGTTCTCGCTTTCTCACACTCACTTTTTCAAACACACACACATGCTGTAGTGTTATGTCATTTTTGTTCAGGAGGATAGAGGGAGGAAAGGGGGCTATTGGTGATACACTGACGCAGGGGCGAGAACATCAGATACTTTAGCGGCTACATTCTGAAACCATGGTGAAGTGTCTCATACGGATTAAAACAAAGGTGAATGTTCACCTGCGGATGATCAACCACTGTTACCGGGATGTGAAGGTACGGGTGTTGACGATGGGACCTAGACTATTAGGGAAAGCTCTAGGAGCTCTGCCTCTGTTCCCTTCTTTGCCGAGCTCCTCCACTTCCTCTGGAGCTTCATCCAGACTTGGTGTTCAACCCACCAGCACTGCAGGTAAAGCTCTTGGTCATTTGGAACAGCTGGGTGTGTCCAACTTATTTCAGTGAGGCTGCATTTGAATTTGTTAGTATACAGCGGATTGGAGTGCCGCCATTGTTAGCATGGATTGTGTTTAGCTTTTATGGATTGTGGGTGGAGCTGTATTTTCCTGTGTTGTTGTGCGGTTCTACAATATACACTAATTATATTTACAGAGTAAATTTATAAAATGTAACATTATAAATTTACTCTCACCTTTGATCAATTAAATGCATCCTTCCTGAATAAAAAGTATTAATTTATCAAAAACAAATCGTACTAAGCCTAAACATTTGAAAAGTAGTTTATACTGTACATGAAGTTCAAATTTTTGTAGGTGACATTTCAAACATATTTGTCTGTTCCTAAGACTTAAAACTTCAACCTTTTAAACTACTACTCTAAACTTTCAGGCAATGCTTTACCAAGCCATCATTCTTGATTCCTTGCTATAAAATGACACTTATTTCAGTTCATTTATACTTCCTTAAATTCATAATTTATCTCCTGTATTTAGCGATCCTGTTTGCTACATCAATTCAAATTTGAATTTAAAAGGCATTCTAAATTCAATTCTGACTGGTACAAAAAACCCTGAAAGCAAATAGACATGAAAGCATCACAATCACTGAACATCCTTACTCTGTTTCAGGTTTGGAGTCCCTGCGTGACAGTGGCCATTCCACACCAGTGCGGTCGGTCTCCAATGGCAACTCATTCCTACGCTCCCATGGAAATGGAGCCGAGGGAGGAAGTGGGACAGCTGAGTTTTCTGACGATTCTTACAATCCCTCTGACAGCGTGCTTCCCACACCTGTGTCCAACGACCCTTCAGACCAGGCACAGGTGCGCCACACAAACGGGCCACGCAGGATCCAAGATGAAGGAGGAACAGAACCATGCACTCAAAACCAGGCAAGGCCACAGGCCGTTAAGCCCAAAGGGAAACGTTCCCACCTGGAGAAGACTCGAGTAACCCAGCATGGCCCAGAGGAGGAAGGGGTGAATGATTTCATCTGTAGTTTGGCTCGTCTTTTCTTAGTGACCCTGGCTCTGCTCTTTGCCCTCCTTATCCTTCTTATTGTGCTAACAGAATCTGAGCTGGACTTGGCCCTTCTTAGGGACATCCGGAGGACACCTGAATTCCAGCAGTTCCACTATGAATACTTTTGCCCCCTTAGGCGCTGGCTGGCCTGCAAGTTGCGCTGGATGGGTGGCAATCTCATTAACAAATAACTGAGACTTGAGTGCATAAACAGCCCTCTCTCCTGAGAGTGTAGTCTAATATGAGAGTGGGACCTTCTAAGCATTAATATCATACCATGTACCATGAGATTAAAGCGAAATTACTATTAACTACGTAGCCAAAGCCCTTGGACTTCCTACCATGCCATGACGAGAGAACCTGTTTGTTTAAACTCTAGTTATTGTGAAATTGTTCTCTGCAGCACTTGGGTAAAAAATTCAATGTATAGGTATTTAAATGCTGCTGTGACCCACCCGTCCTTTATCTATAATTTAAATATAATATCTACACTCTAGAAATATTCAACCAGACTGTGATAACTGATAAGTTAGACCTCATACTGCAATCAAAGACAAAGTTGCCTTTATTGGCCAGGCAATAGACAGGGTCCGAGACAGCCATAGTTCACCTAAAAATTTTCTCACCCTTATGTTGTTCTAAACTCATAAGATTTTGGTTAATCTAATCTAATGAAACACAAGATATTTGGAATAAAACCTGAGAGGTTTCTGTTCCTTGTCCACGCAGTTTGTCGTAATTTATTACAAGTCTTGAGAAGAGTATGATCGCTTCATATGCTGAACAGATTCAATGTTGGCTTCTGTTGGCATGATACATAATGAGTAGTAATGAAAGCACATCACATATGGTAAACAGAAGCTCCAATGTGAGAATCAATTATGAGAGATTTTGATGAACAATAAAAAAAACTTACATTTTTTACCACTTGTGATATACTGTTCATTATAAAAAGTGATCATATCTCTTTAAAAGTCTTGGATTTAACTACCCAATTCGTATGGGTTCATTTCATGACACCTTTATATTACCGTTTTGGAGTTTTAGTTACATGGAATTCAATGGAAGGACAGAAACTTCTCGGGTCCTCAATATATATTCATTTGTTTTTGAAAGATAAATAAAAGTCGTATGACATGATGAGGATGAGGAAAGAGTTTTTGGGTGAACTATCTCTTTAATGTTGGACAGTTTGGGAGTGAGTTTGGAAGTTTTTTGGATGAGGTTTTTTGTAAGTGTAATGTGTTGGTACAGGGTGTAAATTTGATTGACAAATTTACAAATTGCCATTGACAGTGTCATCTCTTTTAATAGTGCTTCAGTGCTGTTTTGATGAGAATTTAGTGACATTTTACTAGAAGGTTAAATTTGTTAACATTATAGGTATCATGTACTCGTTAATTCATCCTTCTAATGAACGAACATGAATTAACAATGAATAATAGTACATTTATATTGACCTAAATAAAAAAAAAAGCTTTTAATATAGTTGCTCATTGTTAGTTCATGATACCTAATGGATTAATACATTCAACCTTATGGTAAAGAGTTACTGAGAATACATTTGTGTAAAGACTTCAACACCAAGGAATGGGTCATGAAAATTCCCACTGACCTTTAAGCCTTTAATCAATCCAGAGCGAGAAACGATATTCTATCCCATACAAATGTGCACTGATATTTAGTGGAAGATGGCAGCCTTGAGATTTAAATATTCTGATGAGGGTGAAGAAAGTGCACTTGATGGACAAAGTAATGTGAAATATTTGAAAGTCTAAACTATTTCTGAAAAAAAAAAAAACCCATTGAATTATCTATGATTTGTTCAACTATTTTTTTAAGCATGCATCAATATACTGGAGACCTCATTCTTCCACTTACACAGCCTTATTTTTCAGAATTAAAATGATGATGTCTTCTGTAGGAGATTATCAGTTGTGTAATTATGAAATGATCTTATCCAAAGGCACATAGTCTCAGAATGGCTGAATTGGTAAATACATTTTCAGTCTAAACCAAATGACAGAATGTTCAATTTCTGCTTCTTTTCTAATGCCTTCGTGAGACACATATAGTATAAGACTAGTGGCAGAGTAATTTATTTTAAATGACAAACCGATGGTTAATTTAAGACACAAAGGTCATCTGTGGAAGTAATCACACATACCTATATGCACATTTTGATAAATATCTTTGGTAGAAAAGCTTATGTCAAGAAAATAAAAATAAAACCTAACTGGAACTCAATGGTACTTTCAGTTGTCAGGCCTGCAGCAATTGCAAATGTCCCAAAAAGATCTAAATCATATTTGGGGGTTGAAAACCCTACATTTCAAGAAAGCAACATAGTGTGATGTAATTATTTAATGTGTTGTTGTGTGCCGCGTGTGTGTAGCTTTATAAAATAGCCTAATATAACTAGAAACAGAATGAACAATACCACTGATGGCACAGATGAAAACACCTGTATCGCAATCTGAATATGTTTGTCTCTGTAGCCTACTGGTGATTATGCGATAATAATAAAAAAAGAAATTAAGCAATACAAGATGACACTGATAAGCCAGCAGAAAGGTGTTTTGTTAATCTAAAACAACAAGATGGTTGAGACGTGCATTACAAATTCAGTAACCTAACAATGTGTTGATCGTTTGTCTGACACTGTGCCGGTTGCAATCGGCAGGTGGCACTATAAATCAGCTCTACTATACTGTGACTGACTAATTCTTCAAATCGGTGGCGATGGACACTGACATTTCAAATGGTCTGTTTCACTCAAAGCAATAGCAGATTGGAATGTTGTATTTCAGAAAACAATCTGAAATGGATTATGATGAATTACACTGTTATACAATGACTCGACTGTGCCTGAACCATGTGATCTTCCTGCTCACTGTACAGCATCAGATTATTATTTTCTGTGAATTACATATTTTATTTTCATTGATTCATACCATCAATTTGGTTACCCTGTGTTGTACCAAGAAGGCATTAAAGCAGTTTATTTTTATGTTTTTCTAAAAAATAAATAAACCTTCTCCAAAACAAATGTATAATGTACTTACTGTAATCCGTTTTGAGTTTTATAAAATCGTTTAAAAATTGGCTATATAAGAATGATGTCGATGTTGGTCTGCAATAATCGATGTAGATTGTCATCTTGATTCTACTTTTAGTCTATATAAAATTGCCTTGATACAGTCTGTAAATTCTTTGTCTTCTTCTCAACATTATTAGTGAACTATTTTAAATTCATTTCCGGAAACCTTGCTGCGATCCTCATTGTAGAAACAGGAACGAGGCCTTAATGTTCTACTTACAAATGTAGCCTATGTGAAAATGCATGATAAATGACTATCGTTAGGCCTATTTGAGTAATCTGGCTGAGGCTATGTGATCACTTCAGAAGTCATTGCAATGTTAAGCAATTACCACTAGTCGGCAGAAACACTCCTCTCATCCAAATCTCTCAACACATTTTCGTTGCTAATGCTAATCGTCGGGCAAACCTAAAAGGGGAGATGAGAGGGGCTAATATTATCCGTGTAAAGTCCCATACCTCAGACTTTGTTTTAGATAGTGGATATTACTGAATGCACAGGGTTTTTATTCACAGAAGAGATTAGACATTAAACTGGCAGTAAAAGGAAAAACGTGAGGGGAAATTCATAGGCCTAGCAGCAGAACACGTAACACTGTCAACATTAAATCATCCAGCTAGTTCAAGCATGCTATGGAAGGTCAGATTGCCATCTTAAATGTTTATGTGTTTTGGTCTTAGACTTTCAATAACAAATTTTGCTCAGTGCTAAACATCAACTGAATTATTATCCTATGCTTAAATTAAACACACCCAAGCCAACATTTTCTTTAAACCTCAGCAAATTGGAGTCAATGGAATATCTGTAAAAAAAAAAAAAAAAAACTCACCAGATATTTTATTCCAATCTGAAATTAAGACTGAGTTTACCCATTATTTCTGTGTTTAACAGTGCCTCCAGTTCAAACGTTTGTTTGTTTCCCTTCTTTTTTTTTTTTGAAAAAAAAGTATACTTCAATTCAGCTAGGGTTCATAAACTGATCAAAGTAGTAAAGACATTTATAATGTTACAAAATATTTCATATTTCATGCTGTTCTTTTGACTTTTCTGGTTATCATAGCCTAGTATCACATTTCCACACTGAAGACTGTGATGCTGAAAATTCAACTTTGTCATCCCAGGAATAAATTACATTTTTAATGTCATGTTACGCTTGTTTACGTTTCTTTACGACCTGTCACATTTTAACTGCGCACACGAAACCACTAAACACGTATTTTTTCTGCCTCCGGGTTGCAAGCAGTGATGACGTTGCAGAGAAATGTATATTGCAATAGAAATAAGAAATAATCATATTTCACAATGTTACTGTTTTAACTGTATTTTTTTCATAAAATATATTTTTTTTAACAGTTGTGTAGGCGATATCCAGCCCATGTCATACAAAGGATGTACATTTTGGAAGTTTGGTTTCAGTGGTTAATGTGATGTTCACCTGCATGTGGCACCACAAATCAAAATCCTCGACAAGCTTTCCATTCTTCCATTGATCAACACAGGATGAAAACTATCATCATGAGATGTCCATGTAACTTCAGCCTCCTGGTGCTTGGAAAGGATCCCCATGTCTCAGTCAGATGCCTGATTTTATAGTCAGATTTAATGGAGCAGAGAAATGCCATCAGGCAGACGAGCAGGTTTACTTGAATAGACTGTCCATTTAAGGGTTATGCCAAGCTGGGTTACGACAGGACTAACAAGCACCACGCATCCTCTCAACACCCAGTTGGGAGCATATTAGCATGGTTCTGCTTACCTGTATATGCTAGTGGTGCTGGTAGTGAGCTTGAAAAACGTAAGAGGAACTTCGATCATGAATTTCAGCAAGAGAATGATGTTTTAGTAAAAAAAAAAAAAATAATAAAAAGCTAGTAAGTCAGTTTTGGAAAATGTGATGTGCTTGTGTGCCTATTTGTGGCCCTGCTATAATTAGCCTTCAAGGCCATGCAAGCTGCAGACTGATTGGAAACAGCAGAGTCTTATGCCCCCGTGCACCACCCCAGGAGTCCAACGGCACTGAAAGAAAACACTGAGCGTGTAGAGTGCACCCCTGTCCTGAGTGTCAAAATAAAGACATAAACCAGTGAGAAATCTACTGCGCTGGGATGCTGGCGGTGATGACAGAAGATTTTAGCTCGACCCCTTAACTTTCTAAGTTTGGGGAAACGAACACTTTTTGCGTTTAATGTTGACAGGCTTTAAGAATGTTGGATACAAGCAGCTGACTGTGAATGCATGTGGAGACTTTGGAGATTAAGAAGATGAGTTCCAGAAGGCTGATGAACCGTTCGCTCTCGAGTGATGGAAGGTCTTACTACGGTGCCAGCGATATCACCTCCAATAGAAGGTCTGGCAGTAGGAGCTACCTGAGCAGTGCCCGATCTGAAAGCAGGTACAGGTTTATGATTCCTGATGTAGAATAATTGCCCTTGTGTAAAGCATTTAACTCTGGTTATTACAGAGGGACTGTCCCTGTAATGTGTTGATAAAGGCATCTGTTAAATGACTGCTTTCAAAATATACATGCTTTTAGTGATTTATTTTTTTGTAAATTGGAGATTTGTGATAAATAATGCCATAGGGCTTAAACAACAATTTAGATTCCTAAGCCTAAATAAACAGCACATAAATAATGCATATCAAAAGCCATATGCTATTACAAATTAATTCAAGCTTACATTGTTTATAATTCAGAATAAACACATAATAATAATTTAAAAAAAACGTGTAAGCATAGAATACAGGGTGATTGAAGGGAATATTTTGATTTCCTTACTTTACTGCCAATAGTTCAGAGCTCCACCACTGGTCTGTCGGACTGTTGAAAGGCTTGTGTGAAGGTCATAAGGTTATAAATAAGTAGTCCTCATGGCCACCCTCAATAAATGTCTTTTAGTATTCACCAGTGCCCAGCTTACCACAGTAGCAACGATTTTATCAAATATGTTTAGTCAAAAACAACCTTTAAATATTATGAAAGCTTTACAATGTACAAAAAATAAATGTGGCATGCGTTAAATTACTATGGAGATGTTATTGGTTTCAGTTTTGGCCAACATAATTCCCAAAATACAGAAATTCATGTCTTTAATTACAAATAGACCTGTATGCAATAGTTGAGTTTGTTCATCACTAAAACAAACTTGTGTGCATGGCTGATAAACACATCAAAGATGCTGTAACATCAGAATTACCCGTCATTATCTAGAGTCAAACAACATTCTCAGCTAATTTATACCTCTAACAAACTATTGGTTATTCAGTTAGAGTTTTCCATTTTTTTAATGTTGTGTCTCACCTAATATAACCACTGTAAATCTTACTTTGCATGAATGCTAACAATAATGGCGACAGTGATGACTGTGCTGATGACGATGCAAATGATTTATGCACATTTAGCATTACATCAATTATATATTTACCTCCATTTTAGGAACACTCTCTGCAGTGTCATGGCTCAATTAACTGAGGATACACAGCCAACATTTGAGTCCACCTTAAAATCCAAAGCTGTGTCTGAAGATGCTAACGTCAAGTTCAACTGTGTGGTCTCAGGTATCCCATCAAAGCAAGCGAATGCATTATGGAATATTACTAAAGTGGTCCAAACTTTCTGCTCACCAGGTTTTGTTTTTGACCATCCCATTTGCAGGCTACCCAGTCCCTGAGGTTACATGGTACAAGGATGACATACAATTGGACAGATACTGTGGCCTTCCCAAATATGAAATATCACGCAATGACAAGACACACACACTCCAAATATACAAGTATGCTCTTTTCTGAGAACTTTTTTTCTTCTTTTGATTATTGTTTAGTGAACATTTACAGTGCTTATTTCTATCTTAGCTGTACTCTGGAGGATGCTGCAATTTACCAAGCATCAGCACAGAACAGTCGAGGCATTGTGTCATGTTCAGGTGTGTTGGAGGTCGGAACAATGAGCGAGTACAAGATTCATCAAAATTACTTTGCAAAGCTTAAACTGCGAAACGAGAACCGTCGCCAAGAGCAGGAGGAGCACCGCAATATAGGCAAAGAGAATGTCCCAGCAGCCTTTGAGCACGACAGGATGAGTAGTCCTGAAAGAGCCCAGAGGAAACGCAGGTCCATGGAGGCTTTAGAGGAGAAAGCGGTACAGGTGGAAACATCTCCAGTAGAGGACAGACTGGCTGCTCCAGTACAAGTGTCAGCAGCAGGACTTTTCCATGGCATCTCAAACTCAGAAATGATTGCAAACAGAGACAAAGACAGTGAGGGGCTAATGTATATCCATGAGACTGTGCATAGTGCCTCCAGCAAACAGACCAATGAGCATTATATCAAGAAGAAGCTCAAAATCTCAACAGCTGCAACAGAGAAAAGCAAGGAAAACAGACCAACTGGAAGAGGGGAAGAGATGATGAATGAGAGAGGGACTTCCAGTGAGAAGATGGAGGTACAGAACACAGTCGATCAAATTGCCTCAGTTACTGAATCTAGAAACAAAATGGACATAACAGACAGACAAAAAAGTAGAAAACAGCCAGAGATAGTCAACAAAAGTGCCTCAGAAGAATCAAAGACGGCTAAAGGTGCTCATATTACCACAGTGACAAAATCTAGAAACAAAATGGACATAACAGACACAAAAATGAAAGAAAAGCAGTCAGGGAATGTGAACAAATGTCCCTCAAATGAATCAAGGAGAGCTCAAGGTGCTCAGATTGCCTCAGTGATTGAATCTAGAAACGAAATGGACATAACAGACACAAAAATGAATGTAAAACAGTCAGTGAATGTGAACAAAAGTGCCTCAAACGAATCAAGGAGAGCTCAAGGTGCTCAGATCACCAAAGTAACTGAATCTACAACTAAAATGGGCATAGCAGACACAAAAATGAACGCAAAACAGTCATTGAACGTAAACAGAAGTGCCTCAGAAGAATCAAGGAGAGCTCAAGGTGCTCAGATCACCACAGTAACTGAATCTACAACTAAAATGGACATAACAGACACAAAAATTAATGTAAAACAGTCAGTGAATGTGAACAAAAGTGCCTCAGAAGAATCAAGGAGAGCTCAAGGTGCTCAGATCACCAGAGTAACTGAATCTACAACTAAAATGGACATAACAGACACAAAAATGAATGCAAAACAGTCATTGAATGTGAACAAAAGTGCCTCTGAAGAATCAAGGAGAGCTCAAGGTACTCAGATCGCCTCAGTGACTGAATCTAGAAACAAAATGGACATAACAGACACAAAAATTAATGCAAAACAGTCATTGAATGTGAACAAAAGTGCCTCAGAAGAATCAAGGAGAGCTCAAGGTGCTCAGATCGCCTCAGTAACTGAATCTACAGCTAAAATGGACATAACAGACACAAAAATGAATGCAAAACAGTCATTGAATGTGAACAAAAGTGCCTCAGAAGAATCAAGGAAAGCTCAAGGTGCTCAGATCGCCTCAGTAACTGAATCTACAACTAAAATGGACATAACAGACACAAAAATGAATGCAAAACAGTCATTGAATGTGAACAAAAGTGCCTCAGAAGAATCAAGGAGAGCTCAAGGTGCTCAGATCGCCTCAGTAACTGAATCTACAGCTAAAATGGACATAACAGACACAAAAATGAATGCAAAACAGTCATTGAATGTGAACAAAAGTGCCTCAGAAGAATCAAGGAAAGCTCAAGGTGCTCAGATCGCCTCAGTAACTGAATCTACAGCTAAAATGGACATAACAGACACAAAAATGAATGCAAAACAGTCATTGAATGTGAACAAAAGTGCCTCAGAAGAATCAAGGAGAGCTCAAGGTGCTCAGATCGCCTCAGTAACTGAATCTACAACTAAAATGGACATAACAGACACAAAAATGAATGCAAAACAGTCATTGAATGTGAACAAAAGTGCCTCTGAAGAATCAAGGAGAGCTCAAGGTACTCAGATCGCCTCAGTAACTGAATCTACAGCTAAAATGGACATAACAGACACAAAAATGAATGCAAAACAGTCATTGAATGTGAACAAAAGTGCCTCTGAAGAATCAAGGAAAGCTCAAGGTGCTCAGATCGCCTCAGTAACTGAATCTAGAAACAAAATGGACATAACAGACACAAAAATGAATGCAAAACAGTCATTGAATGTGAACAAAAGTGCCTCAGAAGAATCAAGGAGAGCTCAAGGTGCTCAGATTGTCCCAGTGACTGAATCTAGAAACAAAATGGACATAACAGACACAAAAATGAATGTAAAACAGTCATTGAATGTGAACAAAAGTGCCTCAGAAGAATCAATGAGAGCTCAAGGTACTCAGATCGCCTCAGTGACTGAATCTAGAAACAAAATGGACATAACAGACACAAAAATGAATGCAAAACAGTCATTGAATGTGAACAAAAGTGCCTCAGAAGAATCAAGGAGAGCTCAAGGTGCTCAGATTGTCCCAGTGACTGAATCTAGAAACAAAATGGACATAACAGACACAAAAATGAATGTAAAACAGTCATTGAATGTGAACAAAAGTGCCTCAGAAGAATCAATGAGAGCTCAAGGTGCTCAGATCGCCTCAGTAACTGAATCTAGAAACAAAATGGACATAAAAGACACAAAAATGAATGCAAAACAGTCATTGAATGTGAACAAAAGTCCCTCAAAAGAATCAAAGAGAGCTCAAGACTCTCAGATCACCTCAGAGACTGAATCTAGAAATAAAATGGACATAACATACAGAAAGAGTGAAAAACTGTCAGAGAATGCACAGGAAAGTCCCTCAGAATCACAGAGAGGTCAAAAGCCCATTGGAACCCAGAAACGACCAGCATTGAAGGTTTCCATGATAACCCAGACAAGCAAGGTAGTCGAAATCACGAAGCAAACAGAATCATCTGAGAAAGGGACATCAAACCTCAAACTTTTTGATGACCACGAGAATAGAAACCCAGTAAGTACATGTGTGAGGATCTTGCCTCATTCTTGTGGCGGGAATGACGTCGATGTGGACACAGGGGAGAGGAATGTAGCATGCACCCTTAGGGGCTTGGTGAGTGTTTCCTCATGCTCTAGCCGTGACTTCATGCGAGTGTAATGTTTCCAGTGGTAGTGAGACGAGTTACCCCCGTCAGCCACAATCATAAACTATAAATAGTACCACAAGCATGACTTTGATGATGTGACAAGACCCGTCTTAAATGACACACAAGTAGGGTCACAGACAATGATAATATTCTTATTACGCACATTGTGGCTCCAGGGTACACAGTAGTATATAGATCCTGAGGTCCATGAGATGTGTTTGCTGTCCCAAATCACCTGTTGCTATGCCGTTTTAAAAGTACTGTAGATACAAAATACAACTTTACTGTGTAAGCCGTAAGTGCTGTGGACAGACCAGCTGCTCTCCTTAATCCCACATTCCCCTCTGATCTCATAAAGCCTTAAAATACTCTCTAAATATGGCCAGTGCAACAGCTTCCCCAAGGCAATAGATACTAAATACGAAGCAAAGATAGACCATAGTCAACTGAAAACAGGTGGCTTCTCATTCTAACTTGTAATCATATAATTAGGGCATTCACATTATCTAACATTGGGGTATTTCAAATGAAATAATGTTGAATCCGCTTATTTTCTCTGGTTCTTCCTCTTGTTTTTTTTCTCTTATCCCAGCTAAATGAGAGATAATCAAGTGCTAATATTACAGAGGTTCAGCTAATATAATGCCCTGTTGATTTTAGATTAAGGACTCAAGTGTTAAGCGGCAGAATCTCCCTGCAGATTTACAGTAGTCAGGGATCTGACATTAATGCAGTGCAACAGAACCAGTATATCTGGGGCCAGTTGCATAAATCGAGCCACTAGGATCTTGAGAACTAGTCTGACAAACTAGCACCATCCAACATCTGATTAAAATTAGACAGATCAATCTTTTTATGCAACAGACTTAAAAAGGTTAGAACCAATCTTTAAGAAAATCATTAGATGACTAAAATTCAAAAGTAGTGTTTGCAACTGGCCACTGGTTTATTTCTGTAGTATTTCCATGAAATAATTGTTTTTAAATATTAATTGTAAAATATGTCCATGAGAATATATAGTATGGTAAATATTAAAGGGATAATAATTTACCCCAATGATTTACCCCAAAAAGAAAATTGTCCTCTTTAGCTGACTCATGTCATTCCAATCCTGTAGGATTTTTTTTTTGTCTGTGGAACATACTTACAGTGAGTAAGATTTTAATTTGAAAAAAAAATCAATAATTTTATTCCACAGGTTTGCATTAAATTGACCAAAAGTGACAGTAAAGATATTTGCACTGTAACAATATTTCTATGTCAAATACATTTCTATTAATCAAGCAAAAAAATAAATAAATAAATAAATAAATGTTGCACTATTTCCAAAAAATAACAACAGCACAACTGAAATGTTTCTTGAGCACCAAATCAGCATATTGAATGATTTCTAAAGGATCATGTGACATGACATGAGAAATGATGCTGAATTTCAGCTTTGCCATTACAGGGGTAAATTAAATTTGGAAATATATTTAAAGTTCTTTTAAACTAAAATATTTCACAATATTACTGTATTTATCAAATAAATGCTGCCTTTTTGAGCATAAGAGACGTAAGACCTAAAACATGTAAAAATCTTACAGACTAAACTTTTAGTGTAGTGTCCAATAAAAAGTCGTTAGTGGGGTCCAATGTTGCTTTAACAAATCAGCAGAACCATCCAGTCGCAGCATTTATTAGAATTGTAAAGTCAGGCAAGGTCAAACAAAACCGAAAAGACAAGGCTGTGACAAACTACGTAGACAGGCAAAGGATCGAGGCCAGTAAACAGTCCAGTGTCAGGGCAAGCAGAGAAGGGTCAGCAACAATAAACAATTCAAAGGTCAAACACAGGACTCAAACTCGGGAAAATAACGCTCTGCACTGATATCCCGGAAAGTCAAGACTTTGCACTGGTGTGGTGCATGAAATTGGTTTATATGTGGTTTAGAGGTGTATGGTGTTTGGAATAATCAGTTCAGGGAGGTGCATGATGGGACATGTAGTGCAAGTTAACCCCGGAAGCGCATGGCTAATCGTGACAGCTGCTTTGGACCCCATTGACTTTATTGCATTGAAAAGAAATAGTTGAAACATTCTTCAAAATATATTATTTTGTGTTCCAAAAAAGAAAGAAAAGTTACACGGGTAAGAAACAACATAAAGATGGGTAGGCTAAATCAGTGGTTCTCAAACCTGTCCTTGAGACCCCTCACCACTGCACATTTTGTATGTCTCCCTCATCAGACACACCAAATTCAAGTCTTGCAGTCTGTACTAATAACCTGATAAACTGAATCTGGTCTGTTAGGTGAGGGAGACATGCAAAATGTGCAGTAGTGAGGGGTCCCTAGGACAGGTTTGAGAACCACTGGGCTAAATTATGATTTTTGGTCGAACTATCCCTCTAAGGCTTCTGAAGATAAATAAATATAATTCTATGATTTCAGGCTGCAGGCGATACTCAGACGGAGCCCAAAGAGTCACCGATTCTTGAAGATATTCCTCCTTTTCATAAGGAAGTAGCCAAGAAGTTAAAGGAGCAACCCCCATTGATGCGTGAGGTCACTGCGAGTGTTACGGACACACTCAGTTCCTGCCAACTTGCATCACAGGGACAGAAGTTAAGAGCAGGTGACCAGTCTGCGGCATCAACAAAGAGCAGTTCACTTGTCACTGGGCCTCAAAACAAGCCAAGTGAGAAAATCTCCTCAGGTCATGTTTCACACATGCTCCATGATGGCCAAGTTACAAAAGCTATGAGTTCCTCATTAGGAGATGACACATTAACCAGCGTGTGTGAGAAGGATAGTGAAGCTGGAAGCCAACTCATCAAAGAGTCTGACAAACCTAAGGGTGAAACAAAACCTGCATCCATGTCTTTCGATAGTATGGAAAAAACTGAGATGACAAACATAAATACAAGTACAAATGTGCAAGTACAGAACAGCATTTCAAAAGAAAAATCAACGGCAAACTCAAACCATTCCACAAATCAAGTCATTGTCACAGAGTTTGTTCAAATTTGCAAGTTAAACTCGAATGTGGTGCAACCACAGACCATGAATAGCTCCTCTATTACTAAAGTTGAAATGAAAGATACTAAAGCCAGAGAGTGTCAGAGCTCTTCTCTAGGAGCTATAAACAATGTTTCTAAAATGGACACACAGGAACAATCTAAAGATACCACATTTGAAGTACCAGTATCAACTCATAACAAGATGCAAAGTTACTCTGATAAAAAGCGCATTGATCGTTCTGGCCCCTCTACATTCCTCTCCCAACATTCAAAAGCGTTACCCACCGAATTTACCATTCCTGCAATATATATTACAGATGTGGACGGCACATCTCAAAATAGCACAGACAAAACAGAACACATTGTGTGCAAGAGTGCTATTATTAAATCAGATACTGTTAAAATCACAACTGAAGCAAATGCAGTGACATATAGCAACACTGACAGTCAAACAAGTATACATTCTGATTGCACAGACACCACAAACAAAACCACAGCCGTTTTGGAATTTAAAGGTCTGCATGATGAGAAGTGTGATCTTTCCCTGCGTTCACAAACTCCTGAAGTCAACAAGCCTGATCAACAGCCACTAAGTCAAGAAAGCCTGATTCAAGGACCTGAATCCTCGAGTCATTTTTCCACTGAGAAGGTTTCAACAGATTTTATTAGACTATCAGAGGTTCCTAAGCAACATCCCAATGCTGACAAAAGCATAAAGTCTGAATTAACTGAAACCACTTGTCATCCAAAAACAGATCTTAATCTGAAAACTGATTCTGACTCCTTCATTAAACAATTGAAATCAGCTGCATTGGACCTTGAGATGTCAGATCAACGTTCCACCAGCACCATGATCAATGCTGCAACACATATAAACTCTAGAGACAAAGATAAATTAGAGGAGGAAGTAAATTCTGCAGTGATACAGCATGATGTCTGTAAGGTAACAATCCCACTGAAGAAAACAGACCATCAGGACAACTCTACTGCTGCCCAAAGTGAACTTGCCACCAGGACGAATCAAAAGACTACATTACCTAGCCCTACAGCAGAGATGAGTGAAATAGGAATGACCATATGTCTTGAAGAAGGAACTAGAGATGCATATCAGAAGGACAGTTTATCTTTGAAAACACAACCTGAATCTCCGTTACAATCGGTCAGTAACTCACAGTTGAAGACATCATTAGAAACGCACTCCCCTCGTCTCACCCGGAAGATTGTCCCGGCTGACCTTGACAAGCCTGCAGAAAATGAGAACGTTAAGCCCAAATCAACAGAGAAAGTCAAAGAAACCCAGTTCAAAGGTAAAGATATCAAGTAATGGACACTGAACACACAATTACCACAGTTATTTTCAATTAATAGTGTAGACAAGTGGTTCACAGCGGACGGAAAACCTGAATTCTAGCAACTATCATAATGCTTGTAATGTGATGGTGTGTTTGACCATAAAACATGTGTCATCAAGTATAGTAGCTTTTGCTACATTTATATTCAGACATCTGGGCAAACTGCAATGCTACATTGCATTTTAGGCATTCCCTGGGAATTAAACTCATGGCCTTTGTGTTGCTAATGGCTGTTGCTCACTTTGCATTTGGATGCTGTTTATCTCACCATTTTTCTGCTATATTTCCTGTCCTCCCTCTCCTTCCTCGCAGTTCCACAGATTATCCGTAAAATACGACCAGAAGTGTTTGATGCCTCTGGACATCTGAAACTCTGGTGTCAGTTTTTCAATATAGTAAGTGACTCGACAATAAGGTGGTACAAGGATGAGGTGGAGATTGCAGAGATAAAGAGAAGGTAAGCACTCCTAGAGTTTTAGTGACCCCTAGTGTTACCCAGTGCTTTAAACCCTAATGCTATCATCAATCCTATATCAATTATTTATACCAGTATTATTATTTTATTATAGGCTTAGTGTACCAATGTACTCTGCTCCCTGCTGGTATATACATGTAGTTTTGTTTTCTGTTTTAGTGCAGGAGATGAGACTCAGGTGTGCTTGGCTATTCTACGGATGTCCAAAAGAGACTGTGGTGTTTACAAATGCACAATTACCAATGACTATGGTAAAGATTCCACAGAGTATCTTCTCAGTGCAGAGTGTAAGTAGTATCTATGTTCTTAAAGGGATAGTTCACTTTGAAATTAATTTTTGATATGTTTTAGCTTACCTCAAGGGCATCCAAGATGTAGGTGTCTTTGTTTCCACAGCATTTTCAATTTTGACATTTTTCAGTCAAACTGGTGTTGTCTGTCAGTCATATAATGCAGTTTTAGGGGGTCCACCTCAAAGAGCATGCACAGAGAAGTCCAAATTAAACATGATTTAATGACTCGTGAATGTAAGTACACATTGATGGCCTAAGACACGAAACGAGCGGTTTGTGTGAGAAAACAAACAGTATTTATACAGTTTTTACCTCTTGTTAATAGCCATCGAACTGATCTGAATCAGATGTTCAACTGAACCGAACTGAAGTGTCTCCAGAGTCCAGACGTTACGCCGGAAGTGATCTCTCACGTGTCTACGTCACGCATTGTTTACACGGAGATTTCGGAAGTTTTACGATATATCTAAATATGTTTAGTAAAAGGTAAAACTTCCGAAATCTCTGTGTAAACAATGCGTGACGTAGACGCGCGAGAGATCACTTCCGGCGTAACGTCTGGAGACGGTTCAGTTCGGTTCAGTTGGACATCTGATTCAGATCAGTTCGACGGCTGTTAACAAGAGGTAAAAAAACTATAAACGCTGTTCGTTTTCTCACACAAACCGCTCGTTTCGTGTCTTAGGCCATCAATGTGTACTTACATTCACGAGTCATTAAATCATGTTTAATTTGGACTTCTCTGTGCATGCTCTTTGAGGTGGACCCCCTAAAACTGCATTATATGACTGATAGACAACACCAGTTTGACTGAAAAATATCAAAATTGAAAATGCTGTGGAAACAAAGACACCTACATCTTGGATGCCCTTGAGGTAAGCTAAAACATATCAAAAATTAATTTCAAAGTGAACAATCCCCCTTTCTAATGTGTTGTTTTGTGTAAATTGTCCATGTTCAAATTCCCACGCATTTTTTTAGACAATTTATTCTAATTTTGAATGTTTCCTGTTGTCTGTTACATCTGTTGACAGTTCTTTCCAATATGTTTCTGCGTGAGGAGCTCAAGGAAGGTAGAAAAATAGCAGCTTTATAGCCTAGTGCTTTCAGTCTTTTGCTGACCCCTCAGTATACATATACAACTATCTGTCCCTTTTACCATCTCTTTCTCTCTCTCTTTCATAGTTGGGGAGGAGATTGAGATGACTCCTCTGATCTTTAGTAAAGGTCTTGCTGATGCAGGTTGCTGGGGCTCAAAGTTCTATGGCCGTGTCACAACAGAAGAAGCTCAAGTCGGAATTGGATGTGAGCACAAAACCAGACGGCTGAAAGTGATCTATGGGTTAGATCCTGTGTTTGAGTCGGGCAGCTCATGTTTTCTAAAAGTGCGGAGCCCTATTGCATATGAGAGCAGAGAGGAGACTGTTCTGGCTGAAAGGAATCTCCAAATCACAAAACAGGTGACAGATCTTTTTGACAAATTCAGGTAAAATTGTAACATTTCTCAACGATAAGTTGTAACACTTTTATCCCCTATAATATTCAGAATTTCTTCCATAAGTTTTTATAACTATAAATGACTAAAAATTTCTAATTTATAGGAATGTAGAATTCAGAACATGGCCAGAGAGTACTTTAAGATCTTTGCTGCAGAGACGAGAGTGATAGAGAGCTTTGGTGCAGCGCTGGAGTAAGTGAGGTTTTTTTCTCTTTTCCAAGATCTGCTCAAAATATGTGATTTTATTGTGTAGATTTATTATAGAATATCAAAGCCAAAGCCAAATTTCATCCTAGCTGATCCCACATGTGTTGTCACTGTGACTATGTATCTTTTTCAGGGTAATCCCTCTATACTTCATGTACTGTCCAGCAAGCAGTGTTCCTTATGCAACAGTGGAGGCAGAGCTTAAGGGAGTCTATAAGCGGTATTGTGGATTGGATCGTACCGGGTCACTGGTATTAAATGAGAAGTTAGAGGTGGGGCAAAAATGTTCTTCTCTCCAGCACTGGATCCACCAGTGGACCAATGGAAATGTGCTGTTCTCAAGACTTGAGGGTAAGTTAGAGAAAATATATCCAAAAACGAACGATTCTTCATGTCTTCGCCCTGGTTTTAGTTCAAATGCTGACTTTGATACTATTGTTTTTTTGCAGGAGTTGATACAATACTGACAAATGTCGGAATAGCAATCAGGTCAAAGGGGTGGGTACTTGAAAGAACAGTTCATTCAGGTTTTCTGATGATAACATTTTTTTTTAAAGAAGTTAATATTCTATTCAGCAAGGATGCATTACGTTAATCAAAGTAAGAGCAAAGACTTTTATATTGTAAAAAAACCCTACAGTACAGTATATTTCACATGAATGCTGCTTTTTTTTAAAATTTTTCTTCATCAAAGAATCATGAAAAATGTAGATGTTTCAACATAAATATTAAGCAGCATATTATAAACTGATAATAAGACATGTTTCTTGAGCACCAAATCAGCATGTAATTATGATTTCTGAAGGATCATGTGACTAATGATGCTGAAAATTCAACTTTCACATCACAGTAATAAATTACACTTTAAAATATATTAAATTAGAAAACAGTTATTTTAAATTGTAATTTTTACCAATATTATTGTGTTTACTGTATTTTTATCAAATAAATGCAGCCTTGGACTAAGAAAGCTCAAACTTTTGCATGGTAGTGTGCCATTTAATTGGTTTAAACATTATAGATTCATTTACAGTGTTATAATATTGTGTAATTTCTTGATGCATTCTTGTTTTTATTTTTTCTGATGTAGGTATCAGGGGTTTCCCTGTGAAGCTAATCCGAAGATTTTTGAGTTGTTTCACATTCAGCATCAGTGTAATTACTTCTGTGGTCTCTTAAACCTCAAACCTCTCAAAGCCCCAGAAACTCTCCAGGCTCTATCCAGATCCCAAGGCTCAAGCAGCCCACTACTACAACGAAGACCAGCTCTCAGCTCCTCCAGTCCCCAAACCTCACGCAAGGCAACAAAGAGCCCCAAAGTATCCCGCAAGCTGAACCCTCAGACCTAAGGTGTTTAAAAAGGCCAAAGGTAAAATGAAAGGAAAAAATGAGACAAATAAATCAACAAATAATGTCTGTTATTGATAGGAAAGGTCACTTACTGATCTGCAGATATTATGCAACTGCAGAATGCAAGTGAAAAACATTCTTTTGATAAATGCAACATTTTAAATGAAATATGTAAATCCAGAAACACACCATAATCTTCTGTTGCAGTGGTCCTTTCAGAATCAGTTGTATAATCCTTAGAGGTTTTTTTGAAATGGCGCTGTATATGTGTGTGAAAATGTCAAGAGGAGCTGTGGCACTTCAACATTTTGTTACTTCTTTGTTTATTTCTAAACAAGTGCTGTTGGCTCTCTTGATGCTTGTAAATAATAATTAGAAATATAATAATTTAGTTACAAATGACCTTTTATTTATGAGATGAGAGAGCATATTATTTCCATTTGGTTGTGTGATGCGTGATGCATCCAATGTGATGCGTAACCTGAAAAAGATAAATATTTTTCCAATTATAATCTTTAACTTTTAGAATGTTGTCCATTAAAATGCTATGGCACTTTATAATACAACCTCTCAAATCTTTTGTGATCCACATAAGAAATTAACTTTTTGCACAACAAGAAGGGGAGCAGCATTTATAAGACATTGAGTGCCATTTTGTTAAGCAGTTTTGAGGTGGGGCTTTTCAGTCTTTTCACCAATTTTCTAAACTTCTGTCGTTTTCTTTCTCCAGTTTCAATGCATTCACTAATTTACCAAAGTCATCTTGAACGTTGAATTGTCATTACAACTGAAAAATTTCATGTTTCAAGAGCATCACATGATATGACTTCAGTTCATAAATTGATTGATTTCCCTAAAATGGTTTTGTGTGAACTCACCATTATAGAGATTAGCGTTCACTTTTGTTGGGCATTTTGGAACGAGAAATCACAGTTATAGGTTTCAAAGGAAGGGAAAGAATAAATAGGTTACTTGTAAAAGGTGACCTAACTTCTAATTAAATAATCGTCTATCGTTCATGTCGAATAATGATCTTTTACTGCACTTTTGTCATAAATACCTTGTGAGACTTTTAATTGGTTTGATGTAATCCCTCTATGTTTGTGGCAATATCTTGCAATTGACCATGCTTGAGTCACACACAGACTTCAATACTCAGCATGCAATACACAGTTCAGCAAACACTCTAGAGTTATATTTCAATTACTAGAACTCTACTATTATTATTCCTATTTCACTTTGCTTCATTTTTTAAGGCAGTCTGGGTTTTTTAAGTAAGTCTAATTTATTCGATTTTATAGAAGATGCTGGTGATCAATCTGTAAATTTGCATTTGGCTTAAGTGTAAGGGAACGAAATCATTCCAAAGAGTACAAGTATGTTACATCTCATATGTATGAACATATGATGATTTTGACTTTGTCTCAGAATGGAATAGACAATTATATAATCACATTTCACCTTGAGACAAGCTTGCATGGACTTTTCATATGCATTATGTATCAGTTTTAACAATAAATGTACTATAGCTCATGACTACCATTTCACATCTGGCACCAGAACCTGATTTGAATGACTTTGATACATTATTGTCATGTTTGCCTTTGTTTTAGTAATATTCATCGAATAAGTAGTATATAGTATATATATATATATTGTGGACTGTTATATCCAAAATGAAGGAAATTTAACCAAACCAAGTGTCTATTGGTCTGTGTGGGCAAACTACAGAAAAACGGTTAATACTGACACGTATGCGAAAACATTATGAATACAAAATGAAACATTCCAAAACCTAGACAGGATCTGAGAAGAATGTGCAGAGTAATGAATACATTAACATAGTCTCTCATATTCAGCAGAGGATTGGTGATAAGGCATTGCTATATACTTTGATTGTGATAAATTAGTCGAATGAACGAATATATATTCTAGCCTGAGGTTTTGCAAATGCCTACTATGAGGAAGCCTAATTATAGTCCCTAGCATGTACTTATGCGTAATTGTCTGCTCACGTCATGATTAAGTAATAAGCTACAAAGTGGAGGCTTAGACTGGAATCCAGACTGAGTATGAACAGGCAAACTCATTAATTAAAAACAAATGCAGAGAGAGAAGGATGAGCGGAAAGGATTCCTGTTCTGTTTGTGCTTTTAAAAGATTATCCGCAAAATACACCCTATACCTTATAATATTATTAAAAGGTCAGGTTGAAATATTCAAAGAAAACCCATATGGCAGTCTATTGTCATCTTTTTTTATGGTGATAATCATGACACGTGGGATGTAATTTTTGCACTAAATAGGGAATTGTATTAGAAGCACACGAAGCTTTTGAAATGTCACAATAGCGCTGGCATTTTAACAAGTTTTATCTCTTATCCACTAAAAGTTGGAGGCAGCAAGTGTGTCTATGGCGTCACTGTGGTAACTGTCACTGGTGGAATAATCTGGCACTGCAGACCGTGTGTGAACTGTGTGTTGCTCTGACATTCAGATAACAATCTCACAGCCTTCGCGCTGTGCATCTTAACAAGAGAAAAGGCTAAACATTTTTGAAAGAAATCATGACTGGCTAATTATATGATAATGCTTTTTGAAAGACACAATAGTCCTTTGGTCACTGATTAATCATTTCCGCGATTGACCATTATGCAGGACTCATGTACTTCGTCAAACTGGATATTCATTTATGTCAACTGGCAATACAAAACACAAATAATTTGATGCTTCACGCAGACAACTAGACACAACTCGATATTCGAGAAACTGACATCAGAGCAGTTAATTAGGCTTATTATTTTTAGGCTATTGTGGCAGTGTTCCAATTGGCAGTGTTGCTAGCCCATCAGTTTTATATATTGTTATGGACTATTTTTCGTAGATAATGTAAAGGTAAAATCATAATTTCAATTTACAATGTGCAAAAAGTTCAATATTTCATGTAGCCGCATGTAATAAGCAGGATAATGTTCAGTCAGGAGGTCATTATCGCGTAAAATAAACCCAGTGTTTATTCAGGGTGAGTAGCCTATTCAATGTTTATTTTACAATGAAGACCTGGTGGCTGTACCACTTACATAATCAATATACAATCAATACAACCAACACAGACTTCTCAAATCAGCCTTCCTTGTTATATTTCTACCATCTGTGGTAAACACATATGGATCAGTACATCACACATCAGTACATCCACATACAGGAAAACTAATTTTTTCAAGAAATGCATATTTGAACTCATGGATGTTGAAAATAATAAATAATAAGTTAATAAATAAATAAGGGTTATTCACCTTTTGATTCTGTTTCTGTTGTGTATAATTTTGCATATAAAAATGATTTGAGAAAACTCGTAAAACTGGTTCTCGTAAATATTTTCCGTTTGAGCTATAAAACATGGGGTTTGAGTAGCTATAATATGCTTCACTGCCATTAATAACCAATCGCAATATCCCATCAACTGGCATTCAAGAAATGACATGATCAAGGAATGACTCAGTCAAAGTTGTTCTTCTGTCAGGCTGAATGTGAGTCATAATGCCCAGCACAGGTGTGGGTTGTCAAAGGGTTTAATGGAGTGGCAAGTGATTCAAACTTGCCACACAAAGGTGCAACAGAGGTGTGCATTCTCCAGAGTGAGTTGGAAACTATAAGACTCATCTGGGTGTAGGTAATAGATCCAGCTGCATATCCTACAGTCAGATGTATATAAACAATACCACTACTGACATGCTTCACCAAATCTTCACATTGGAAAAAGAAACAAAGTTCTGCTTGCATGAGGCTGACCACCTCAGTCATAAAAAGTTTCTGATTCAGTTGGAAGAAACAGCATGTCGTCATCTTTCTTTAAAGACTGTCTGATTCAGACGGGAGTATAACAATTATATTGTGGACTCAAAAGTTATATTCTTTTTTATTGTTTTTCTAAAAAGCCGATCCTCTTTTTTTGACAATGTGTCATTACGACTGCTAGGTTACCAATATATTGTGTGAATCTCTTAGCATAACATATGGAGTGGCACATTGTTGTGATAAGATTAGCTGGCCTCTCAGATGTATTCATACTGCCATGGGAACCAGCCAAGCAAAGTGGCAATGTTTGTCCAATGTCCATTGATGTGTTTCTGAGTAAACTTACAATATGCAGTGCTCTTTTTTGTTAAGTTGATGTTGTTGTGAAAATGAAACTGCTGACAGTATCTCTGCAAATACAATAAAGTAACTAATATTTTTTGTAATCTCAAGTAAACAATGACAGATGCTAAGAAATTGACCGGGACCTGTTGTTCCAGAGATTACTCTCACACTACACACCAAGACTAATTACCTACTCATAAATTACTGTGTCATTCTCACCTATTTGGTTGAGCTTGATCACCATAATAATGTGCTTCATAGTATAACATCCCTCCAGGAAATTAGAACAGCATTTCATGATAATAAAGAGAAACATTTTGAGTATGGAAATATTTACTCAGCACTGTCAGTGTTAGCCCAGACTGATAAAGATGGAAATACTGTGATTAATTAGTGTGTTTGAACTGTCCTCATTCAAAAATACAAGCACAAGAAAAGCATTAAAATAAGAAACATACTCGGTTTCTAGAAAGAACTGAGGTTGCATTAGAAACCGTGTACGTTGTCTTATGAAAGGTTGGTTGTAGTATTCTGAGGCGAAGCAACCGGACAGACAGACGATACTTTTTCGACCGAAAGTAGTTTAGCCTGTAAGGCGGATCTCTAGGTTATAAAACCTTAGAAATACGGGGTGGCCCAGCCTGCCGCCATACAGATATCCTGCAAGACAATCCCGCTAGACCTAGCCCACGATGAGGCCATGCCTCTTGCGGAGTGCGCTCTAACACCTAAAGGACATTCAAGCCTTTAGACGTGTATGACAGCGCTATGGCATCAACTATCCACCTGGATAGGCTCTGATAGCACATCCCCTGAACGAAATAAAGAGCTGCTCAGTCTGTCAAAAAACAGAGACAAGCGAGACACATAAGCTCTTAATGCCCGTACTGGGCAAAGGAAGCTCGTGTCCTTTTCCTCGTTGTAAACGGGCAGGGCAGACAGGGAAATAACCTGGGCCCTGAACGTTGTGTTGAGGGATTTAGGCACGCATCCGTGTCTTGGTTTGAGTACGACTTTCGAGTAATTTGGCCCAAATTCCAAACACGTCATGCTAACTGAGAGCGCTTGTAAATTCTTCACTGAAGCAAGAGCCATATGAAACATTTTCTTGAACAACAGTTGTTTCATGTCTGACAAATGGATTGGCTCGAACGGGGCACCTTTCATGGCCTCCAAAACCGTGGAAAGGTCCCACATGGGGACTGAGGGGGGTCTGGGAGGATTCAGCCTCTTAGCTCCCTTAAGGAAGCAGATGACCAGATTATTTTTCCTCACTGTCTGGCCAGTTATGGGTTTTGTAAACGCTGCTATGACAACCACATAAACGGTGAGGGGTGAGCATCTAGTGGGCAGCGGGGCCAGACGTGGGACAGCTCATCCCTGCTCTTGGGGAAAAACTTCAGACAGTGAGCGTTTTCTTGGGACGCGAACAGGTCTACCTGCGGTCTGCAGCATGTCTACAGATGTAGGACCGTCTGCGAGTACAGAGACCATTCTCCTGCTGGAACATTGTTTCTGGACAGTCTGTCTGGTCCCAAATTCAGGTGACCAGGCATATGTGCTGCTCTCAAGGAGCGCAGATTGTGCTGAGGCGTTCTGTCAGCCTGTAAAGATTTCGGAACCTGATGCGACCCTGACGATTTATGTAGGCCACCACTGACATGTTGTCCGAGCAGACCAGGACCTTTGACCTTTTATTCAGGTACAAAAAGACCTCAGTGCGTTGTCCACTGCCATTATTTCTAGACAGTTTATGTGTAGGAGCTTCTCCCGTTCTGCCCACTGGCCAAAAAATGGTGTGCCCTCGAGCAGGGCTCTCCATCCCGATGTGGAGGCATCCGTGGACACCACTCTCACACTCAAGGAAGTCCCCAGGTTTACACCAGACTGGTACCAGTCGATTGCTCTCCAAGGTTTAAGAGCTGTGAACTATTTCTGATCGAACTTGAGGCAAAACAGACTGGAGGCCCATGCCCGAGGTGGTACTCGTGCTTTTAGCCAAAACTGCAGTGGGCGCATGTGAAGCAGACCCAACTGGAGTACTGATGATGCTGAGGCCATGAGACCCAGCAGAAGGATTTTGCGCTTTACATTAATTCAAAATTAAGAGTAAATTTTGGCTTAAAAATCTCATGGAAAAGAGCTTTTCCCCAGTGTAAGATATTACGCAGTTCGAGAGAACCTACTGAGAATGATGTGATAAAAATATCTTTAAAAGGTTGAGTTATCAATCACATTAAAATTTTCTGAGATAAGTGTACTGTGTGATGTGTCTTTTTAATTTGTAGATCAGAACCATTCACATCATCAGTCTTACGTTTCAATCAATAAATTATTTATGGAAATTTTATGATAAACTCCATATATTCAGAAACTTAAATCATCATTAAAATTGACATTTAATGGCCAAGCATCTATAAATTATTTCTTACCTCTGAAAATGATTTGATCTGTCTCTGCTGCTTCAATTTATCCTGTCAAAACACAAGACATATTCCCTCACTGGCATCAATTAAAAAGGGTAAGCACTAACACAAAGTGATAATTAGATAGTGTTTATCACATTCAGCGTCAACATGATTCATTCTGCTTTTTTCTTTCACACTTTAAAAAGTGTGTAAATGTTAAAATGGCATGGGTGAGAGACAGGACAGGTTCAGGGTTACACTCCCTCTGCACTTTAACTTAGTACAGCTTAGTTCTTAGTCTCTTATCATAAAAGAAAGATGTGAGGCAGGTGAAGGTTAGCAGCTTTAAATTCTCAGTATTAATCACCCATTATCTGCCTCCACACATCTGAGTTTTATGGCATGCTGTGTCCCTTGTGAGTCACTGGCCCATTTGTTTCAGACTTCAGAGAAAAACAAATGAATCCAATGTGTAGTCAGTGGAGTCACACCACTGGAGTTTCAGGATGTCAGGCTATTGGGAAAATAGGTGTCACTGGTGGTGGTAATGGATTGCATTTTCACATTCATCCCTTTGCAAGTCGTCACCCCCCCTCCTTCCAACCGGGAAAACTAAGGAAACACCCCTCCTCCCACAGGGGAAGCTAATTGATTTCCATGAACATTGTAAAAAGGTATAAAAGTTTATTTATTTACTGATGTACTTATATAATCTTTAAGCAAGCTTTATTAAGCCATGTCATTGACCCAGTCATCGAAAAAAAAAAAATCTATTTCACATAACGTCATAACTGACAAATATCGGCTATGAATGGATGGATCATGATGTTAAGAACACATTATCTGTATTGATTAGGCTACAAATGGCAATTAAATTGTACCAGAAGTATTACTGTATATGAACCCATTCAAAAACATCCTGACCATTTATTTAAATATTATTTATAAAAATATTATTTATGTGACATTGTTTTGAACATTACACAGAATAAGGAATTGAGTCAAACAATTTACAAAACAACAACAAGGATAAACATTCAGTGAAATCCTTTAGGAAGCCAACAGCAAGTCCCCTATTAGCCGTTTGTGATGTGAGTGTTGTCCATGGTGCTGAACTTAACGCTGCAGATCAGAGACATTTGACTCTGCGAAATGTTAGCACGTGTTGGCAATAGAAAATTAGTTTTCCATTGGCTCGCTTATATTCACGACACGAGTCATATTTGCAGAGAGTGACAACGTCGCATCTGTTCGCTGGACCTGAATGGAACGCAATAAGTCATCATACTACACGACACCGTACCCAGCCCTCCCATCCGCGCGATATAAAAACAACACCTGACTCCCCCAGTCGTAGATGTCAGCGCGCACTGAGAGAGAAGGAGACACCGACAACGTTTAGAAATGTCCAGATTAAGTGTAGCCAGTTTTTGCCACTGTCGATTCCTCACATACCTTGTGCTGTTCTCTTTTTACATTCCAATAACGTCCTCAGTGAGCCTGGACTTGACAGAACTAAGAAACAAAGTTGCAAAGATCAAAGTTAACCCGAGGGGAAATTTATGGGCAACAGG
>NW_024121354.1:102621-125719 GCF_016745375.1 Pimephales promelas | reverse complement strand
AAAATGAAGTTTCTCCAATCTTCTCAAAACTCTGGATTCTGATAGAGGGCCATGAGATTTAAACCTGAGTGCAAAATGGAGGCTCTAGACCCTTCCAGAGCTGAGATATCGAAACTCTCAAAAATTCGACCCCAAAAAAAAAAAACGACAGTGGTACCCTTTCGTTTTTTTTTTTTCGGGCGAAAAATTAAGTTTCTCCAATCTTCTCAAAACTCTGGATTCTGATAGAGGGCCATGAGACTTAAACCTGAGTGCAAAAATGGAGGCTCTAGACCCTTCCAGAGCTCAGATATCGAAACTCAAAATTTCGACCCGAAAAAAAAACGACAGTGGTACCCCTTTCGTTTTTTTTTTTCGGGCGAAAAATGAAGTTTCTCCAATCTTCTCAAAACTCTGGATTCTGATAGAGGGCCATGAGATTTAAACCTGAGTGCAAAAATGGAGGCTCTAGACCCTTCCAGAGCTGAGATATCAAAACTCAAAAATTCGACCCCCAAAAAAAACCGACAGTGCTACCCCTTTCGTTTTTTTTTTTCGGGTCGAAATTTTTAGATTCGATATCTCAGCTCTGGAAGGGTCTAGACTTAAATACTCGACCTAGTTCCATTGCTTAGCAACGGGAAGAAACTCCTGTAACTTCAGTGTCCAACCCGTATCACGACAAGACGTGAAATAATCACGATGGTCCACTTTGGAAAACGTGTAGATGTCACGGTTTAGTTTAAACTTAAAACCATAAACAGGGCTATACTGCCCTCTTGTGTCAAATTATATTTCTATATTTATTTTTCCAACACATAAAGCCAAACCTGCAATAAAACCCCTTCCAATACACACTTGTAATCAACAGATGCAGTGGCTCAGTTGATAAAGCGTTGGGCTTTAATCAAGAAGACCTGAGTTCAATTCCCATACTTGCGTTAAATTGTTGTGATTATATCAAACAAAATGGCCTAAACAATATTTCTTCAACCCGGTATCGTGACAAGACGTGAAATAATCACGTTGGTCCACTTTGGAAAACGTGTAGATGTCACGGTTTAGTTTAAACTAAAAACCATAAACAGGGCTATACTGCCCTCTTGTGTCAAATTATATTTCTATATTTATTTTTCCAACAAATAAAGCCAAACCTGCAATAAAACCCCTTCCAATACACACTTGTACACAACAGATGCAGTGGCTCAGTTGATTAAGCGTTGGGCTTTAATCAAGAAGACCTGAGTTCAATTCCCATACTTGCGTTAAATTGTTGTGATTATATCAAACAAAGTGGCCTAAACAATATTCCTTCAACCCGGTATCGTGACAAGACGTGAAATAATCACGTTGGTCCACTTTGGAAAACGTGTAGATGTCACGGTTTAGTTTAAACTTAAAACCATAAACAGGGCTATACTGCCCTCTTGTGTCAAATTATATTTCTATATTTATTTTTCCAACAAATAAAGCCAAACCTGCAATAATACCCCTTCCAATACACACTTGTACTGAATGGATGCAGTGGCTCAGTTGATAAAGCGTTGGGCTTTAAGCAAGAAGACCTGAGTTCAATTCCCATACTTGCGTTAAATTGTTGTGATTATATCAAACAAAGTGGCCTAAACAATATTTCTTCAACCCGGTATCGTGACAAGACGTGAAATAATCACGTTGGTCCACTTTTGAAAACGTGTCACGGTTTAAACCCCCTCAAACGTGAAACAACTTACCATCACGACCTATTGGTTTTCATTAAACCGAGAAAAATTTAATTTTCTTTTATTGACGAACACTGAGAAATGTTCTATTATTTAAAATGCAAAAAAAAAAAAAACATTTATTATTTTCAAGGTGAAAATGATTCATTTGCATGGATCCATGCCGAAGAAAACGTCTAAATGTCACGTTTTTAATGAAGCAGCCTAATGTTTGTAGCCCATAAGGGTGGGAAAAAAAACGCGGCAAACGCAACGGCGGGCCGCACTCATATTAAACTTTAATGTCAAGTGGGGGGCCACATAATATCACCCCGCTGGCCGCAAGTTTGAGACCTCTGGTCTAGAGCCTCCATTTTTGCACTCAGGCCTAAGTCTCATGGCCTCTATCAGAATCCAGAGTTTTGAGAAGATTGGAGAAACTTAATTTTTCGCCCGAAAAAAAAAAACGAAAGGGGTACCACTGTCGTTTTTTTTTTGGGTCGAATTTTTGAGTTTCGATATCTCAGCTCTGGAAGGGTCTAGAGCCTCCATTTTTGCACTCAGGTTTAAGTCTCATGGCCCTCTATCAGAATCCAGAGTTTTGAGAAGATTGGAGAAACTTAATTTTTCGCCCGAAAAAAAAAAAAAACGAAAGGGGTACCACTGTCGTTTTTTTTGGGGGGTCGAATTTTTGAGTTTCGATATCTCAGCTCTGGAAGGGTCTAGAGCCTCCATTTTTGCACTCAGGTTTAAGTCTCATGGCCCTCTATCAGAATCCAGAGTTTTGAGAAGATTGGAGAAACTTAATTTTTCGCCCAAAAAAAAAAAACGAAAGGGGTACCACTGTCGTTTTTTTTTTTGGGTCGAATTTTTGAGTTTCGATATCTCAGCTCTGGAAGGGTCTAGAGCCTCCATTTTTGCACTCAGGTTAAGTCTCATGGCCCTCTATCAGAATCCAGAGTTTTGAGAAGATTGGAGAAACTTAATTTTTCGCCCGAAAAAAAAAAAAACGAAAGGGGTACCACTGTCGTTTTTTTTTTGGGTCGAATTTTTGAGTTTCGATATCTCAGCAAGGATCTAGAGCCTCCATTTTTGCACTCAGGTTTAAGTCTCATGGCCCTCTATCAGAATCCAGAGTTTTGAGAAGATTGGAGAAACTTAATTTTTCGCCCAAAAAAAAAAACGAAAGGGGTACCACTGTCGTTTTTTTTTGGGTCGAATTTTTGAGTTTCGATATCTCAGCTCTGGAAGGGTCTAGAGCCTCCATTTTTGCACTCAGGTCTAAGTCTCATGGCCCTCTATCAGAATCCAGAGTTTTGAGAAGATTGGAGAAACTTAATTTTTCGCCAAAAAAAAAAAACGTAAGGGGTACCACTGTCGTTTTTTTTTTCGGGTCGAATTTTTGAGTTTCGATATCTCAGCTCTGGAAGGGTCTAGAGCCTCCATTTTTGCACTCAGGTCTAAGTCTCATGGCCCTCTATCAGAATCCAGAGTTTTGAGAAGATTGGAGAAACTTAATTTTTCGCCAAAAAAAAAAAACGTAAGGGGTACCACTGTCGTTTTTTTTTTCGGGTCGAAATTTTGAGTTTCGATATCTCAGCTCTGGAAGGGTCTAGAGCCTCCATTTTTGCACTCAGGTTTAAGTCTCATGGCCCTCTATCAGAATCCAGAGTTTTGAGAAGATTGGAGAAACTTAATTTTTCGCCAAAAAAAAAAAACGTAAGGGGTACCACTGTCGTTTTTTTTTTCGGGTCGAATTTTTGAGTTTCGATATCTCAGCTCTGGAAGGGTCTAGAGCCTCCATTTTTGCACTCAGGTCTAAGTCTCATGGCCCTCTATCAGAATCCAGAGTTTTGAGAAGATTGGAGAAACTTAATTTTTCGCCCAAAAAAAAAAAAAAAAGGGGTACCACTGTCGTTTTTTTTTCGGGTCGAATTTTTGAGTTTCGATATCTCAGCTCTGGAAGGGTCTAGAGCCTCCATTTTTGCACTCAGGTCTAAGTCTCATGGCCCTCTATCAGAATCCAGAGTTTTGAGAAGATTGGAGAAACTTAATTTTTCGCCCAAAAAAAAAAAACGTAAGGGGTACCACTGTCGTTTTTTTTTCGGGTCGAATTTTTGAGTTTCGATATCTCAGCTCTGGAAGGGTCTAGAGCCTCCATTTTTGCACTCAGGTCTAAGTCTCATGGCCCTCTATCAGAATCCAGAGTTTTGAGAAGATTGGAGAAACTTAATTTTTCGCCCAAAAAAAAAAAACGTAAGGGGTACCACTGTCGTTTTTTTTTCGGGCCGAATTTTTGAGTTTCGATATCTCAGCTCTGGAAGGGTCTAAAACCTCCATTTTTGCACTCAGGTCTAAGTCTCATGGCCCTCTATCAGAATCCAGAGTTTTGAGAAGATTGGAGAAACTTAATTTTTCGCCCAAAAAAAAAAACGTAAGGGGTACCACTGTCGTTTTTTTTTTCGGGTCGAAATTTTGAGTTTCGATATCTCAGCTCTGGAAGGGTCTAGAGCCTCCATTTTTGCACTCAGGTCTAAGTCTCATGGCCCTCTATCAGAATCCAGAGTTTTGAGAAGATTGGAGAAACTTAATTTTTTGCCCAAAAAAAAAAAACGTAAGGGGTACCACTGTCGTTTTTTTTTCGGGTCGAAATTTTGAGTTTCGATATCTCAGCTCTGGAAGGGTCTAGAGCCTCCATTTTTGCACTCAGGTCTAAGTCTCATGGCCCTCTATCAGAATCCAGAGTTTTGAGAAGATTGGAGAAACTTAATTTTTCGCCCAAAAAAAAAACGTAAGGGGTACCACTGTCGTTTTTTTTTTCGGGTCGAAATTTTGAGTTTCGATATCTCAGCTCTGGAAGGGGCTAGAGCCTCCATTTTTGCACTCACGTCTAAGTCTCATTGCCCTCTATCAGAATCCAGAGTTTTGAGAAGATTGGAGAAACTTAATTTTTCGCCCAAAAAAAAAAAACGTAAGGGGTACCACTGTCGTTTTTTTTTTCGGGTCGAATTTTTGAGTTTCGATATCTCAGCTCTGGAAGGGTCTAGAGCCTCCATTTTTGCACTCAGGTCTAAGTCTCATGGCCCTCTATCAGAATCCAGAGTTTTGAGAAGATTGGAGAAACTTAATTTTTCGCCCAAAAAAAAAAACGTAAGGGGTACCACTGTCGTTTTTTTTTTCGGGTCGAAATTTTGAGTTTCGATATCTCAGCTCTGGAAGGGTCTAGAGCCTCCATTTTTGCACTCAGGTCTAAGTCTCATGGCCCTCTATCAGAATCCAGAGTTTTGAGAAGATTGGAGAAACTTAATTTTTCGCCCAAAAAAAAAAAACGTAAGGGGTACCACTGTCGTTTTTTTTTTCGGGTCGAAATTTTGAGTTTCGATATCTCAGCTCTGGAAGGGTCTAGAGCCTCCATTTTTGCACTCAGGTCTAAGTCTCATGGCCCTCTATCAGAATCCAGAGTTTTGAGAAGATTGGAGAAACTTAATTTTTCGCCCCAAAAAAAAAAACGTAAGGGGTACCACTGTCGTTTTTTTTTTCGGGTCAAATTTTTGAGTTTCGATATCTCAGCTCTGGAAGGGTCTAGAGCCTCCATTTTTGCACTCAGGTCTAAGTCTCATGGCCCTCTATCAGAATCCAGAGTTTTGAGAAGATTGGAGAAACTTAATTTTTCGCCCAAAAAAAAAAACGTAAGGGGTACCACTGTCGTTTTTTTTTTCGGGTCGAAATTTTGAGTTTCGATATCTCAGCTCTGGAAGGGTCTAGAGCCTCCATTTTTGCACTCAGGTCTAAGTCTCATGGCCCTCTATCAGAATCCAGAGTTTTGAGAAGATTGGAGAAACTTAATTTTTCGCCCAAAAAAAAAAACGTAAGGGGTACCACTGTCGTTTTTTTTTTCGGGTCGAAATTTTGAGTTTCGATATCTCAGCTCTGGAAGGGTCTAGAGCCTCCATTTTTGCACTCAGGTCTAAGTCTCATGGCCCTCTATCAGAATCCAGAGTTTTGAGAAGATTGGAGAAACTTAATTTTTCGCCCAAAAAAAAAAAACGTAAGGGGTACCACTGTCGTTTTTTTTTTCGGGTCGAAATTTTGAGTTTCGATATCTCAGCTCTGGAAGGGTCTAGAACCTCCATTTTTGCACTCAGGTCTAAGTCTCATGGCCCTCTATCAGAATCCAGAGTTATGAGAAGATTGGAGAAACTTAATTTTTCGCCCAAAAAAAAAAAAACGTAAGGGGTACCACTGTCGTTTTTTTTTTCGGGTCGAAATTTTGAGTTTCGATATCTCAGCTCTGGAAGGGTCTAGAGCCTCCATTTTTGCACTCAGGTCTAAGTCTCATGGCCCTCTATCAGAATCCAGAGTTTTGAGAAGATTGGAGAAACTTAATTTTTCGCCCAAAAAAAAAAAAACGTAAGGGGTACCACTGTCGTTTTTTTTTTCGGGTCGAATTTTTGAGTTTCGATATCTCAGCTCTGGAAGGGTCTAGAGCCTCCATTTTTGCACTCAGGTCTAAGTCTCATGGCCCTCTATCAGAATCCAGAGTTTTGAGAAGATTGGAGAAACTTAATTTTTCGCCCAAAAAAAAAAACGAAAGGGGTACCACTGTCGTTTTTTTTTCGGGTCGAATTTTTGAGTTTCGATATCTCAGCTCTGGAAGGGTCTAGAGCCTCCATTTTTGCACTCAGGTCTAAGTCTCATGGCCCTCTATCAGAATCCAGAGTTTTGAGAAGATTGGAGAAACTTAATTTTTCGCCCAAAAAAAAAAAACGTAAGGGGTACCACTGTCGTTTTTTTTTCGGGTCGAAATTTTGAGTTTCGATATCTCAGCTCTGGAAGGGTCTAGAGCCTCCATTTTTGCACTCAGGTCTAAGTCTCATGGCCCTCTATCAGAATCCAGAGTTTTGAGAAGATTGGAGAAACTTAATTTTTCGCCCAAAAAAAAAAACGTAAGGGGTACCACTGTCGTTTTTTTTTTCGGGTCGAAATTTTGAGTTTCGATATCTCAGCTCTGGAAGGGTCTAGAGCCTCCATTTTTGCACTCAGGTCTAAGTCTCATGGCCCTCTATCAGAATCCAGAGTTTTGAGAAGATTGGAGAAACTTAATTTTTCGCCCAAAAAAAAAAAACGTAAGGGGTACCACTGTCGTTTTTTTTTTCGGGTCGAAATTTTGAGTTTCGATATCTCAGCTCTGGAAGGGTCTAGAGCCTCCATTTTTGCACTCAGGTCTAAGTCTCATGGCCCTCTATCAGAATCCAGAGTTTTGAGAAGATTGGAGAAACTTAATTTTTCGCCCAAAAAAAAAAACGTAAGGGGTACCACTGTCGTTTTTTTTTTCGGGTCGAAATTTTGAGTTTCGATATCTCAGCTCTGGAAGGGTCTAGAGCCTCCATTTTTGCACTCAGGTCTAAGTCTCATGGCCCTCTATCAGAATCCAGAGTTTTGGGAAGATTGGAGAAACTTAATTTTTCGCCCAAAAAAAAAAAAACGTAAGGGGTACCACTGTCGTTTTTTTTTTCGGGTCGAAATTTTGAGTTTCGATATCTCAGCTCTGGAAGGGTCTAGAGCCTCCATTTTTGCACTCAGGTCTAAGTCTCATGGCCCTCTATCAGAATCCAGAGTTTTGAGAAGATTGGAGAAACTTAATTTTTCGCCCAAAAAAAAAACGTAAGGGGTACCACTGTCGTTTTTTTTTTCGGGTCGAAATTTTGAGTTTCGATATCTCAGCTCTGGAAGGGTCTAGAGCCTCCATTTTTGCACTCAGGTCTAAGTCTCATGGCCCTCTATCAGAATCCAGAGTTTTGAGAAGATTGGAGAAACTTAATTTTTCACCCAAAAAAAAAAACGTAAGGGGTACCACTGTCGTTTTTTTTTTCGGGTCGAAATTTTGAGTTTCGATATCTCAGCTCTGGAAGGGTCTAGAGCCTCCATTTTTGCACTCAGGTCTAAGTCTCATGGCCCTCTATCAGAATCCAGAGTTTTGAGAAGATTGGAGAAACTTAATTTTTCGCCCAAAAAAAAAAACGTAAGGGGTACCACTGTCGTTTTTTTTTCGGGTCGAAATTTTGAGTTTCGATATCTCAGCTCTGGAAGGGTCTAGAGCCTCCATTTTTGCACTCAGGTCTAAGTCTCATGGCCCTCTATCAGAATCCAGAGTTTTGGGAAGATTGGAGAAACTTAATTTTTCGCCCAAAAAAAAAAACGAAAGGGGTACCACTGTCGTTTTTTTTTTCGGGTCGAAATTTTGAGTTTCGATATCTCAGCTCTGGAAGGGTCTAGAGCCTCCATTTTTGCACTCAGGTCTAAGTCTCATGGCCCTCTATCAGAATCCAGAGTTTTGAGAAGATTGGAGAAACTTAATTTTTTGCCAAAAAAAAAAAAACGTAAGGGGTACCACTGTCGTTTTTTTTTTCGGGTCGAAATTTTGAGTTTCGATATCTCAGCTCTGGAAGGGTCTAGAGCCTCCATTTTTGCACTCAGGTCTAAGTCTCATGGCCCTCTATCAGAATCCAGAGTTTTGAGAAGATTGGAGAAACTTAATTTTTCGCCCAAAAAAAAAAAACGTAAGGGGTACCACTGTCGTTTTTTTTTTCGGGTCGAAATTTTGAGTTTCGATATCTCAGCTCTGGAAGGGTCTAGAGCCTCCATTTTTGCACTCAGGTCTAAGTCTCATGGCCCTCTATCAGAATCCAGAGTTTTGAGAAGATTGGAGAAACTTCATTTTTCGCCCCAAAAAAAAAAACGTAAGGGGTACCACTGTCGTTTTTTTTTTCGGGTCGAAATTTTGAGTTTCGATATCTCAGCTCTGGAAGGGTCTAGAGCCTCCATTTTTGCACTCAGGTCTAAGTCTCATGGCCCTCTATCAGAATCCAGAGTTTTGAGAAGATTGGAGAAACTTAATTTTTCGCCCAAAAACGAAAAAAAACGAAAGGGGTACCACTGTCGTTTTTTTTTTCGGGTCGAATTTTGAGTTTCGATATCTCAGCTCTGGAAGGGTCTAGAGCCTCCATTTTTGCACTCAGGTCTAAGTCTCATGGCCCTCTATCAGAATCCAGAGTTTTGAGAAGATTGGAGAAACTTAATTTTTCGCCCAAAAAAAAAAAACGAAGGGGTACCACTGTCGTTTTTTTTTTTCGGGTCGAAATTTTGAGTTTCGATATCTCAGCTCTGGAAGGGTCTAGAGCCTCCATTTTTGCACTCAGGTCTAAGTCTCATGGCCCTCTATCAGAATCCAGAGTTTTGAGAAGATTGGAGAAACTTAATTTTTCGCCAAAAAAAAAAACGTAAGGGGTACCACTGTCGTTTTTTTTTCGGGTCGAAATTTTGAGTTTCGATATCTCAGCTCTGGAAGGGTCTAGAGCCTCCATTTTTGCACTCAGGTCTAAGTCTCATGGCCCTCTATCAGAATCCAGAGTTTTGTGAAGATTGGAGAAACTTAATTTTTCACCCAAAAAAAAAAACGTAAGGGGTACCACTGTCGTTTTTTTTTCGGGTCGAAATTTTGAGTTTCGATATCTCAGCTCTGGAAGGGTCTAGAGCCTCCATTTTTGCACTCAGGTCTAAGTCTCATGGCCCTCTATCAGAATCCAGAGTTTTGAGAAGATTGGGGAAACTTAATTTTTCACCCAAAAAAAAAAACGAAAGGGGTACCACTGTCTTTTTTTTTTCGGGCGAAAAATTAAGTTTCTCCAATCTTCTCAAAACTCTGGATTCTGATAGAGGGCCATGAGACTTAAACCTGAGTGCAAAAATGGAGGCTCTAGACCCTTCCAGAGCTGAGATATCGAAACTCAAAATTTCGACCAAAAAAAGTGGTACCCTTACGTTTTTTTTTTTCGGGCGAAAAATTAAGTTTCTCCAATCTTCTCAAAACTCTGGATTCTGATAGAGGGCCATGAGACTTAACCTGAGTGCAAAAATGGAGGCTCTAGACCCTTCCAGAGCTGAGATATCGAAACTCAAAAATTCGACCCGAAAAAAAAAACGACAGTGGTACCCCTTACGTTTTTTTTTTGGGCGAAAAATTAAGTTTCCCAATCTTCTCAAAACTCTGGATTCTGATAGAGGGCCATGAGACTTAGACCTGAGTGCAAAAATGGAGGCTCTAGACCCTTCCAGAGCTGAGATATCGAAACTCAAAATTCGACCCAAAAAAAAAACGACAGTGGTACCCCTTACGTTTTTTTTTTCGGGCGAAAAATTAAGTTTCTCCAATCTTCTCAAAACTCTGGATTCTGATAGAGGGCCATGAGACTTAGACCTGAGTGCAAAAATGGAGGCTCTAGACCCTTCCAGAGCTGAGATATCGAAACTCAAAATTTCGACCCGAAAAAAAAAACGACAGTGGTACCCCTTTTTTTTTTTTTGGGCGAAAAATGAAGTTTTTCCAATCTTCTCAAAACTCTGGATTCTGATAGAGGGCCATGAGACTTAGTCCTGAGTGCAAAATGGAGGCTCTAGACCCTTCCAGAGCTGAGATATCGAAACTCAAAATTTCGACCCGAAAAAAAAACGACAGTGGTACCCCTTACGGTTTTTTTTTTTGGGCGAAAAATTAAGTTTCTCCAATCTTCTCAAAACTCTGGATTCTGATAGAGGGCCATGAGACTTAGACCTGAGTGCAAAAATGGAGGCTCTAGACCCTTCCAGAGCTGAGATATCGAAACTCAAAATTTCGACCCGAAAAAAAAACGACAGTGGTACCCCTTACGTTTTTTTTTTTGGGCGAAAAATTAAGTTTCTCCAATCTTCTCAAAACTCTGGATTCTGATAGAGGGCCATGAGACTTAGACCTGAGTGCAAAAATGGAGGCTCTAGACCCTTCCAGAGCTGAGATATCGAAACTCAAAATTTCGACCCGAAAAAAAAAACAACAGTGGTACCCCTTACGTTTTTTTTTTTTGGGCGAAAAATTAAGTTTCTCCAATCTTCTCAAAACTCTGGATTCTGATAGAGGGCCATGAGACTTAGACCTGAGTGCAAAAATGGAGGCTCTAGACCCTTCCAGAGCTGAGATATCGAAACTCAAAATTTCGACCCGAAAAAAAAACGACAGTGGTACCCCTTACGTTTTTTTTTTTGGGCGAAAAATTAAGTTTCTCCAATCTTCTCAAAACTCTGGATTCTGATAGAGGGCCATGAGACTTAGACCTGAGTGCAAAAATGGAGGCTCTAGACCCTTCCAGAGCTGAGATATCGAAACTCAAAATTTCGACCCGAAAAAAAAAACGACAGTGGTACCCCTTACGTTTTTTTTTTGGGCGAAAAATTAAGTTTCTCCAATCTTCTCAAAACTCTGGATTCTGATAGAGGGCCATGAGACTTAGACCTGAGTGCAAAAATGGAGGCTCTAGCCCCTTCCAGAGCTGAGATATCGAAACTCAAAAATTCAGCCCGAAAAAAAAAACGACAGTGGTACCCCTTACGTTTTTTTTTTGGGCGAAAAATTAAGTTTCCCCAATCTTCTTAAAACTCTGGATTCTGATAGAGGGCCATGAGACTTAGACCTGAGTGCAAAAATGGAGGCTCTAGACCCTTCCAGAGCTGAGATATCGAAACTCAAAATTTCGACCCGAAAAAAAAACGACAGTGGTACCCCTTACGTTTTTTTTTTTGGGCGAAAAATTAAGTTTCTCCAATCTTCTCAAAACTCTGGATTCTGATAGAGGGCCATGAGACTTAGACCTGAGTGCAAAAATGGAGGCTCTAGACCCTTCCAGAGCTGAGATATCGAAACTCAAAATTTCGACCCGAAAAAAAAACGACAGTGGTACCCCTTACGTTTTTTTTTTTTTGGGCGAAAAATTAAGTTTCTCCAATCTTCCCAAAACTCTGGATTCTGATAGAGGGCCATGAGACTTAGACCTGAGTGCAAAAATGGAGGCTCTAGACCCTTCCAGAGCTGAGATATCGAAACTCAAAATTTCGACCCGAAAAAAAAAACGACAGTGGTACCCCTTACGTTTTTTTTTTTTGGGCGAAAAATTAAGTTTCTCCAATCTTCCCAAAACTCTGGATTCTGATAGAGGGCCATGAGACTTAGACCTGAGTGCAAAAATGGAGACTCTAGACCCTTCCAGAGCTGAGATATCGAAACTCAAAATTTCGACCCGAAAAAAAAAACGACAGTGGTACCCCTTACGTTTTTTTTTTTGGGCGAAAAATTAAGTTTCTCCAATCTTCTCAAAACTCTGGATTCTGATAGAGGGCCATGAGACTTAGACCTGAGTGCAAAAATGGAGGCTCTAGACCCTTCCAGAGCTGAGATATCGAAACTCAAAATTTCGACCCGAAAAAAAAACGACAGTGGTACCCCTTACGTTTTTTTTTTTGGGCGAAAAATTAAGTTTCTCCAATCTTCTCAAAACTCTGGATTCTGATAGAGGGCCATGAGACTTAGACCTGAGTGCAAAAATGGAGGCTCTAGACCCTTCCAGAGCTGAGATATCGAAACTCAAAATTTCGACCCGAAAAAAAAACGACAGTGGTACCCCTTACGTTTTTTTTTTTGGGCGAAAAATTAAGTTTCTCCAATCTTCTCAAAACTCTGGATTCTGATAGAGGGCCATGAGACTTAGACCTGAGTGCAAAAATGGAGGCTCTAGACCCTTCCAGAGCTGAGATATCGAAACTCAAAATTTCGACCCGAAAAAAAAACGACAGTGGTACCCCTTACGTTTTTTTTTTTGGGCGAAAAATTAAGTTTCCCAATCTTCTCAAAACTCTGGATTCTGATAGAGGGCCATGAGACTTAGACCTGAGTGCAAAAATGGAGGCTCTAGACCCTTCCAGAGCTGAGATATCGAAACTCAAAATTTCGACCCGAAAAAAAAACGACAGTGGTACCCCTTACGTTTTTTTTTTTTGGGCGAAAAATTAAGTTTCCCAATCTTCTCAAAACTCTGGATTCTGATAGAGGGCCATGAGACTTAGACCTGAGTGCAAAAATGGAGGCTCTAGACCCTTCCAGAGCTGAGATATCGAAACTCAAAATTTCGACCCGAAAAAAAAAACGACAGTGGTACCCCTTACGTTTTTTTTTTTGGGCGAAAAATTAAGTTTCCCAATCTTCTCAAAACTCTGGATTCTGATAGAGGGCCATGAGACTTAGACCTGAGTGCAAAAATGGAGGCTCTAGACCCTTCCAGAGCTGAGATATCGAAACTCAAAATTTCGACCCGAAAAAAAAACGACAGTGGTACCCCTTACGTTTTTTTTTTTTGGGTGAAAAATTAAGTTTCTCCAATCTTCTCAAAACTCTGGATTCTGATAGAGGGCCATGAGACTTAGACCTGAGTGCAAAAATGGAGGCTCTAGACCCTTCCAGAGCTGAGATATCGAAACTCAAAATTTCGACCCGAAAAAAAAACGACAGTGGTACCCCTTACGTTTTTTTTTTTGGGCGAAAAATTAAGTTTCTCCAATCTTCTCAAAACTCTGGATTCTGATAGAGGGCCATGAGACTTAGACCTGAGTGCAAAAATGGAGGCTCTAGACCCTTCCAGAGCTGAGATATCGAAACTCAAAATTTCGACCCGAAAAAAAAAACGACAGTGGTACCCCTTACGTTTTTTTTTTTGGGTGAAAAATTAAGTATCCCCAATCTTCTCAAAACTCTGGATTCTGATAGAGGGCCATGAGACTTAGACCTGAGTGCAAAAATGGAGGCTCTAGACCCTTCCAGAGCTGAGATATCGAAACTCAAAATTTCGACCCAAAAAAAAAACGACAGTGGTACCCCTTACGTTTTTTTTTTTGGGTAAAAAATTAAGTTTCTCCAATCTTCTCAAAACTCTGGATTCTGATAGAGGGCCATGAGACTTAGACCTGAGTGCAAAAATGGAGGCTCTAGACCCTTCCAGAGCTGAGATATCGAAACTCAAAATTTCGACCCGAAAAAAAAAACGACAGTGGTACCCCTTACGGTTTTTTTTTGGGGTGAAAAATTAAGTATCCCCAATCTTCTCAAAACTCTGGATTCTGATAGAGGGCCATGAGACTTAGACCTGAGTGCAAAAATGGAGGCTCTAGACCCTTCCAGAGCTGAGATATCGAAACTCAAAATTTCGACCCGAAAAAAAAACGACAGTGGTACCCCTTACGTTTTTTTTTTTGGGCGAAAAATTAAGTTTCTCCAATCTTCTCAAAACTCTGGATTCTGATAGAGGGCCATGAGACTTAGACCTGAGTGCAAAAATGGAGGCTCTAGACCCTTCCAGAGCTGAGATATCGAAACTCAAAATTTCGACCCGAAAAAAAAACGACAGTGGTACCCCTTACGTTTTTTTTTTTGGGCGAAAAATTAAGTTTCTCCAATCTTCTCAAAACTCTGGATTCTGATAGAGGGCCATGAGACTTAGACCTGAGTGCAAAAATGGAGGCTCTAGACCCTTCCAGAGCTGAGATATCGAAACTCAAAATTTCGACCCGAAAAAAAAAACGACAGTGGTAACCCTTACGTTTTTTTTTTTTGGGCGAAAAATTAAGTTTCTCCAATCTTCTCAAAACTCTGGATTCTGATAGAGGGCCATGAGACTTAGACCTGAGTGCAAAAATGGAGGCTCTAGACCCTTCCAGAGCTGAGATATCGAAACTCAAAATTTCGACCCGAAAAAAAAACGACAGTGGTACCCCTTACGTTTTTTTTTTTTGGGCGAAAAATTAAGTTTCTCCAATCTTCTCAAAACTCTGGATTCTGATAGAGGGCCATGAGACTTAGACCTGAGTGCAAAAATGGAGGCTCTAGACCCTTCCAGAGCTGAGATATCGAAACTCAAAATTTCGACCCGAAAAAAAAAACGACAGTGGTACCCCTTACGTTTTTTTTTTTGGGCGAAAAATTAAGTTTCTCCAATCTTCTCAAAACTCTGGATTCTGATAGAGGGCCATGAGACTTAGACCTGAGTGCAAAAATGGAGGCTCTAGACCCTTCCAGAGCTGAGATATCGAAACTCAAAATTTCGACCCGAAAAAAAAACGACAGTGGTACCCCTTACGTTTTTTTTTTTTGGGCGAAAAATTAAGTTTCTCCAATCTTCTCAAAACTCTGGATTCTGATAGAGGGCCATGAGACTTAGACCTGAGTGCAAAAATGGAGGCTCTAGACCCTTCCAGAGCTGAGATATCGAAACTCAAAATTTCGACCCGAAAAAAAAACGACAGTGGTACCCCTTACGTTTTTTTTTTTGGGCGAAAAATTAAGTTTCTCCAATCTTCTCAAAACTCTGGATTCTGATAGAGGGCCATGAGACTTAGACCTGAGTGCAAAAATGGAGGCTCTAGACCCTTCCAGAGCTGAGATATCGAAACTCAAAATTTCGACCCGAAAAAAAAACGACAGTGGTACCCCTTACGTTTTTTTTTTTGGGGCGAAAAATTAAGTTTCTCCAATCTTCTCAAAACTCTGGATTCTGATAGAGGGCCATGAGACTTAGACCTGAGTGCAAAAATGGAGGCTCTAGACCCTTCCAGAGCTGAGATATCGAAACTCAAAATTTCGACCCGAAAAAAAAACGACAGTGGTACCCCTTACGTTTTTTTTTTTTTGGGCGAAAAATTAAGTTTCTCCAATCTTCTCAAAACTCTGGATTCTGATAGAGGGCCATGAGACTTAGACCTGAGTGCAAAAATGGAGGCTCTAGACCCTTCCAGAGCTGAGATATCGAAACTCAAAATTTCGACCCGAAAAAAAAACGACAGTGGTACCCCTTACGTTTTTTTTTTTTGGGCGAAAAATTAAGTTTCTCCAATCTTCTCAAAACTCTGGATTCTGATAGAGGGCCATGAGACTTAGACCTGAGTGCAAAAATGGAGGCTCTAGACCCTTCCAGAGCTGAGATATCGAAACTCAAAATTTCGACCCGAAAAAAAAAACGACAGTGGTACCCCTTACGTTTTTTTTTTTTGGGCGAAAAATTAAGTTTCCCAATCTTCTCAAAACTCTGGATTCTGATAGAGGGCCATGAGACTTAGACCTGAGTGCAAAAATGGAGGCTCTAGACCCTTCCAGAGCTGAGATATCGAAACTCAAAATTTCGACCCGAAAAAAAAACGACAGTGGTACCCCTTACGTTTTTTTTTTTGGGCGAAAAATTAAGTTTCTCCAATCTTCTCAAAACTCTGGATTCTGATAGAGGGCCATGAGACTTAGACCTGAGTGCAAAAATGGAGGCTCTAGACCCTTCCAGAGCTGAGATATCGAAACTCAAAATTTCGACCCGAAAAAAAAAACGACAGTGGTACCCCTTACGTTTTTTTTTTTGGGCGAAAAATTAAGTTTCTCCAATCTTCTCAAAACTCTGGATTCTGATAGAGGGCCATGAGACTTAGACCTGAGTGCAAAAATGGAGGCTCTAGACCCTTCCAGAGCTGAGATATCGAAACTCAAAATTTCGACCCGAAAAAAAAACGACAGTGGTACCCCTTACGTTTTTTTTTTTGGGCGAAAAATTAAGTTTCTCCAATCTTCTCAAAACTCTGGATTCTGATAGAGGGCCATGAGACTTAGACCTGAGTGCAAAAATGGAGGCTCTAGACCCTTCCAGAGCTGAGATATCGAAACTCAAAATTTCGACCCGAAAAAAAAACGACAGTGGTACCCCTTACGTTTTTTTTTTTGGGCGAAAAATTAAGTTTCTCCAATCTTCTCAAAACTCTGGATTCTGATAGAGGGCCATGAGACTTAGACCTGAGTGCAAAAATGGAGGCTCTAGACCCTTCCAGAGCTGAGATATCGAAACTCAAAAATTCGACCCGAAAAAAAAACGACAGTGGTACCCCTTACGTTTTTTTTTTTGGGTAAAAAATTAAGTTTCTCCAATCTTCTCAAAACTCTGGATTCTGATAGAGGACCATGAGACTTAGACCTGAGTGCAAAAATGGAGGCTCTAGACCCTTCCAGAGCTGAGATATCGAAACTCAAAATTTCGACCCGAAAAAAAAACGACAGTGGTACCCCTTACGTTTTTTTTTTTTGGGCGAAAAATTAAGTTTCTCCAATCTTCTCAAAACTCTGGATTCTGATAGAGGGCCATGAGACTTAGACCTGAGTGCAAAAATGGAGGCTCTAGACCCTTCCAGAGCTGAGATATCGAAACTCAAAATTTCGACCCGAAAAAAAAACGACAGTGGTACCCCTTACGTTTTTTTTTTTTTGGTGAAAAATTAAGTTTCCCCAATCTTCACAAACTCTGGATTCTGATAGAGTGCCATGAGACTTAGACCTGAGTGCAAAAATGGAGGCTCTAGACCCTTCCAGAGCTGAGATATCGAAACTCAAAATTTCGACCGAAAAAAAAAACGACAGTGGTACCCCTTTTTTTTTTTTCGGGCGAAAAATTAAGTTTCTCCAATCTTCTCAAAACTCTGGATTCTGATAGAGGGCCATGAGATTTAGACCTGAGTGCAAAAATGGAGGCTCTAGACCCTTCCAGAGCTGAGATATCGAAACTCAAAAATTCGACCCCAAAAAAAAAAACGACAGTGGTACCCCTTACGTTTTTTTTTTTTGGGTGAAAAATTAAGTTTCCCAATCTTCACAAAACTCTGGATTCTGATAGAGGGCCATGAGACTTAGACCTGAGTGCAAAAATGGAGGCTCTAGACCCTTCCAGAGCTGAGATATCGAAACTCAAAATTTCGACCCGAAAAAAAAAACGACAGTGGTACCCCTTACGTTTTTTTTTTTGGGGTGAAAAATTAAGTTTCCCCAATCTTCACAAACTCTGGATTCTGATAGAGGGCCATGAGACTTAGACCTGAGTGCAAAAATGGAGGCTCTAGCCCTTCCAGAGCTGAGATATCGAAACTCAAAATTTCGACCCGAAAAAAAAACGACAGTGGTACCCCTTACGTTTTTTTTTTTGGCGAAAAATTAAGTTTCCCCAATCTTCACAAAACTCTGGATTCTGATAGAGGGCCATGAGACTTAGACCTGAGTGCAAAAATGGAGGCTCTAGACCCTTCCAGAGCTGAGATATCGAAACTCAAAAATTCGACCCGAAAAAAAAACGACAGTGGTACCCCTTTCGTTTTTTTTTTGGGCGGGAAAAATTAAGTTTCCCAATCTTCAAAACTCTGGATTCTGATAGAGGGCCATGAGACTTAGAACTGAGTGCAAAAATGGAGGCTCTAGACCCTTCCAGAGCTGAGATATCGAAACTCAAAAATTTGGCCCGAAAAAAAAACGACAGTGGTACCCCTTATTTTTTTGAAAAAATAAGTATCCCAATCTTCAAACTCTGGATTCTGATAGAGGGCCATGAGACTTAGACCTGAGTGCAAAAATGGAGGCTCTAGACCCTTCCAGAGCTGAGATATCGAAACTCAAAATTTCGACCCGAAAAAAAAAACGACAGTGGTACCCCTTACGTGTTTTTTTTTTTGGGCGAAAAATTAAGTTTCCCCAATCTTCACAAAACTCTGGATTCTGATAGAGGGCCATGAGACTTAGACCTGAGTGCAAAAATGGAGGCTCTAGACCCTTCCAGAGCTGAGATATCGAAACTCAAAATTTCGACCAAAAAAAAAAACGACAGTGGTACCCCTTTCGTTTTTTTTTTCGGGCGAAAAATTAAGTTTCTCCAATCTTCTCAAAACTCTGGATTCTGATAGAGGGCCATGAGATTTAAACCTGAGTGCAAAAAATGGAGGCTCTAGACCCTTCCAGAGCTGAGATATCGAAACTCAAAAATTCGACCCCCCAAAAAAACGACAGTGGTACCCCTTACGTTTTTTTTTTTGGGTGAAAAATTAAGTATCCCCAATCTTCACAAAACTCTGGATTCTGATAGAGGGCCATGAGACTTAGACCTGAGTGCAAAAATGGAGGCTCTAGACCCTTCCAGAGCTGAGATATCGAAACTCAAAATTTCGACCGAAAAAAAAAACGACAGTGGTACCCCTTACGTTTTTTTTTTGGGTGAAAAATTAAGTATCCCCAATCTTCACAAAACTCTGGATTCTGATAGAGGGCCATGAGACTTAGACCTGAGTGCAAAAATGGAGGCTCTAGACCCTTCCAGAGCTGAGATATCGAAACTCAAAATTTCGACCCGAAAAAAAAAACGACAGTGGTACCCCTTACGTTTTTTTTTTTGGGGCGAAAAATTAAGTATCCCCAATCTTCACAAAACTCTGGATTCTGATAGAGGGCCATGAGACTTAGACCTGAGTGCAAAAATGGAGGCTCTAGACCCTTCCAGAGCTGAGATATCGAAACTCAAAAATTTGGCCCGAAAAAAAAAAACGACAGTGGTACCCCTTATGTTTTTTTTTTGGGTGAAAAATTAAGTATCCCCAATCTTCACAAAACTCTGGATTCTGATAGAGGGCCATGAGATTTAAACCTGAGTGCAAAAATGGAGGCTCTAGACCAGAGGTCTCAAACTTGCGGCCAGCGGGGTGAAATGATATTTTGTGGCCCCCCACTTGACATTAAAGTTTAATATGAGTGCGGCCCGCCGTTGCGTTTGCCGCGTTTTTTTCCCACCCTTATGGGCTACAAACATTAGGCTGCTTCATTAAAAACGTGACATTTAGACGTTTTCCAGGCATGGATCCATGCAAATGATCATTTTTCACCTTGAAAATAATAAATGTTTTTTTTTTTTTGCATTTTAAATAATAGAACATTTCTCAGTGATCGTCAATAAAAGAAAATTCAATTTTCTTGGTTTAATGAAAACCAATAGGTCGTGATGGTAAGTGTTTCACGTTTGAGGGGTTTAAACCGTGACACGTTTTCAAAAGTGGACCACTGTGATTATTTCACGTCTGTCACGATACCGGGTTGAAGAAAAATTGTTTTAGGCCACCTTGTTTGATATAATCACAAAATTTAACGCAAGTATGGGAATTGAACTCAGGTTTTCTTGATTAAAGCCCAACGCTTTATCAACTGAGCCACTGCATCCATGAGTGCAAGTGTGTATGGAAGGGGTATTATTGCAGGTTTGGCTTTAGTGGAAAAATAAATATAGAAATATAATTTGACACAAGAGGGCAGTATACCCTGTTTATGTTTTAAGTTTAAACTAAACCGTGACATCTACACGTTTTCCAAAGTGGACCAACGTGATTATTTCACGTCTTGTCACGATACCGGGTTGAAGAAATATTGTTTAGGCCACTTTGTTTGATATAATCACAACAATTTAACGCAAGTATGGGAATTGAACTCAGGTTCTTGATTAAAGCCCAACGCTTAATCAACTGAGCCACTGCATCTGTTGAGTACAAGTGTGAATGGAAGGGGTTTTATTGCCAGTTTGGCTTTATTTGTTGGAAAAATAAATATAGAAATATAATTTTGACACAAGAGGGCAGTATAGCCCTGTTTATGGTTTTAAGTTTAAACTAAACCGTGACATCTACACATTTTCCAAAGTGGACCAACGTGATTATTTCACGTCTTGTCACGATACCGGGGAAGAAATATTGTTTAGGCCACTTTGTTTGATATAATCACAACAATTTAACGCAAGTATGGGAATTGAACTCAGGTCTTCTTGATTAAAACCCAACCTTTATCAACTGAGCCACTGCATCTGTTGATACAAGTGTGTATTTTGGAAGGGGTTTATTGCAGGTTGGCTTTATGTGTTGGAAAAATAATATAGAAATATAATTTGACACAAGAGGGCAGTATAGCCCTGTTATGGTTTTAAGTTTAAACTAAACCGTGACATCTACACATTTTCCAAAGTGGCCATCGTGTATTTCACGTCTTGTCGTGATACGGGTTGGCACTGAAGTTACAGGAGTTTCTTCCGTTGCTAAGCAATGGAACTAGGTCGAGTATTTAAGTCTAGACCCTTCCAGAGCTGAGATATCGAATCTAAAATTTCGACCCGAAAAAAAAAAACGACAGTGGTACCCTTTCATTTTTTTTTTTCGGGCGAAAAATTAAGTTTCTCCAATCTTCTCAAAACTCTGGATTCTGATAGAGGGCCATGAGATTTAAACCTGAGTGCAAAAATGGAGGCTCTAGACCCTTCCAGAGCTGAGATATCAAAACTCAAAAATTCGACCCAAAAAAAAAAAACGACAGTGGTACCCCTTTCGGTTTTTTTCGGGCGAAAAATTAAGTTCTCCAATCTTCTCAAAACTCTGGATTCTGATAGAGGGCCATGAGATTTAAACCTGAGTGCAAAAATGGAGGCTCTAGACCCTTCCAGAGCTGAGATATCGAAACTCAAAAATTCGACCCAAAAAAAAAACCCGACAGTGGTACCCCTTACGTTTTTTTTTTTGGGTGAAAAATTAAGTTCCCAATCTTCACAAAACTCTGGATTCTGATAGAGGGCCTGAGACTTAGACCTGAGTGCAAAAAATAGAGGCTCTAGACCCTTCCAGAGCTGAGATATCGAAACTCAAAATTTCGACCCGAAAAAAAAACGACAGTGGTACCCCTTACGTTTTTTTTTTTTGGGCGAAAAATTAAGTTTCCCAATCTTCTCAAAACTCTGGATTCTGATAGAGGGCCATGAGATTTAAACCTGAGTGCAAAAATGGAGGCTCTAGACCCTTCCAGAGCTGAGATATCGAAACTCAAAAATTCGATCCCAAAAAAAAACGACAGTGGTACCCCTTTCGGTTTTTTTTTTGGGCGAAAAATGAAGTTTCTCCAATCTTCTCAAAACTCTGGATTCTGATAGAGGGCCATGAGACTTAAACCTGAGTGCAAAAATGGAGGCTCTAGACCCTTCCAGAGCTGAGATATCGAAACTCAAAAATTCGATCCCAAAAAAAAACGACAGTGGTACCCCTTACGTTTTTTTTTTTGGGCGAAAAATTAAGTTTCTCCAATCTTCTCAAAACTCTGGATTCTGATAGAGGGCCATGAGATTTAGACCTGAGTGCAAAAATGGAGGCTCTAGACCCTTCCAGAGCTGAGATATCGAAACTCAAAAATTCGACCCAAAAAAAAAACGACAGTGGTACCCCTTTCGTTTTTTTTTTTTCGGGAAAAATTAAGTTTCTCCAATCTTCTCAAAACTCTGGATTCTGATAGAGGGCCATGAGACTTAAACCTGAGGGCAAAAATGGAGGCTCTAGACCCTTCCAGAGCTGAGATATCGAAACTCAAAAATTCTGGCCCCAAAAAAAAACGACAGTGGTACCCTTTCGTTTTTGTTTTTTTTGGGTGAAAAATGAAGTTTCTCCAATCTTCTCAAAACTCTGGATTCTGATAGAGGGCCATGAGATTAAACCTGAGTGCAAAAATGGAGGCTCTAGACCAGAGGTCTCAAACTTGCGGCCAGCAGGGTGATATTTGTGGCCCCCCACTTGACATTAAAGTTTAATATGAGTGCGGCCCGCCGTTGCGTTTGCCGCGTTTTTTTTCCCACCCTTATGGGCTACAAACATTAGGCTGCTTCATTAAAAACGTGACATTTAGACGTTTTCTTCGGCATGGATCCATGCAAATGAATCATTTTCACCTTGAAAATAATAAATGTTTTTTTTTTTTTTGCATTTTAAATAATAGAACATTTCTCAGTGATCGTCAATAAAAGAAAAATCAATTTTCTCGGTTTAATGAAAACCAATAGGTCGTGATGGTAAGTTGTTTCACGTTTGAGGGGGTTTAAACCGTGACACGTTTTCAAAAGTGGACCAACGTGATTATTTCACGTCTTGTCACGATACCGGGTTGAAGAAAAATTGTTTAGGCCACCTTGTTTGATATAATCACAAACATTTTAACGCAAGTATGGAATTGAACTCAGGTCTTCTTGATTAAAGCCCAACGCTTTATCAACTGAGCCACTGCATCCATTGAGTGCAAGTGTGTATTGGAAGGGGTATTATTGCAGGTTTGGCTTTATTTGTTGGAAAAATAAATATAGAAATATAATTTGACACAAGAGGGCAGTATAGCCCCTTTATGGTTTTAAGTTTAAACTAAACCGTGACATCTACACGTTTTCCAAAGTGGACCAACGTGATTATTTCACGTCTTGTCACGATACCGGGTTGAAGAAATATTGTTTAGGCCACTTTGTTTGATAAAATCACAACAATTTAACGCAAATATGGAATTGAACTCAGGTCTTCTTGATTAAAGCCCAACGCTTAATCAACTGAGCCACTGCATCTGTTGAGTACAAGTGTGTATTGGAAGGGGTTTTATTGCAGGTTTGGCTTTATTTGTTGGAAAAATAAATATAGAAATATATTTGACACAAGAGGGCAGTATAGCCTGTTTATGGTTTTAAGTTTAAACTAAACCGTGACATCTACACGTTTTCCAAAGTGGACCAACGTGATTATTTCACGTGTCACGATACCGGGTTGAAGAAATATTGTTTAGGCCACTTTGTTTGATATAATCACAACAATTTAACGCAAGTATGGGAATTGAACTCAGGTCTTCTTGATTAAAGCCCAACGCTTAATCAACTGAGCCACTGCATCTATTG
>NW_024121354.1:60355-90022 GCF_016745375.1 Pimephales promelas | reverse complement strand
GATAAAAAATGTTTGCACAGTTGTATACAGTATCTACTCTAACTACTTGCTGTAAAATGTTTTAAAACTGCTCTTCAAGAGCATCATAAAACCTCAGTGTAAACACTAGAGGGAAGCAGTGCTCACTTTACACACTGCTGAGAAGAAGCCATTATGTAATGCAGATCTTTTGTTTGGAATTGTAGCTGCTTATTAAAAAAACTTACAAACAAGAAAGCGCTTGACTTGTCAAAAAAACAAACAGTGTTCTTCACAGAGGAACGAGTCAAACTAGAAAAAGATGTAATGCAGATTAGAACAACTTCAGCAGTGTGAAAACACCAAATGCATTTTAACGACTTCACAATGAATAGCACACAAAAAGATCCACTCAGAAACATATCATCTCGGATCCAATTAGAGTAACTTCCTTCTGTTTACAGAACACATTTTAAAGCAGTAAAACCCGATCTGCCAACACAGTCTCCTCTGTTGTCTGAAATTGGCTTTTAATCAGTTTTTATATTTCTGATTTGCTGCTTCTATGGGCAGACCCTGCTGAAATCACTGCCAACAAGGCCGTTATCCTTCTTTTTAATGCACCGTGTAATTGGTTCAGTGGCCCCTGTGTGCCACACGCCAGCTCTGGATTATGAGCTCTGGGTCCTGTGGGCCTCCTCACACACTCTACAGTCACAACAAACCAATCGAAAGGCAGAGACCGAGTGCTGGTACATGTTTCCTTCTCCAAACCGTTTGGGATTATAATGTTAGTGTTTGAGATGAAAGAGCCCTTTCCAAACAATCCAACTGCAACATATGAAATGTTGCATAACCACTTGCCATTGGCTCATTCGCTTTAAGTATTGGATAACGTTCAAATTGAGCGTTCAGTTCTCTTTCTCTATTTACCCTCAGCGGGAATGAGCTGTTTAAGGAGGGGGAAAAGGGAAAAACTTCCAGAGCAGTGTGGCTTTTTTAACATTTGAGGGTCATGTTCCCTCCTTTGAGGACCTGTCAGGCATGGAGAGAGCAAAGACCAATTCTGTGCGGGGTTTTCACACTGTAGAATTTCCATTGAAGCTAAGCAGAGTTGGGCCAGGTCAGCACTTGGATGGGAGACCTGATGGAACTAAATGATCGGAGATGTCCAGTGTGAAAATGAAGGGAAGGGAAAGGGAAAGCATCTTTTTATTTAAACAGAATAAGCCTCCTATCCAACAAAGAGCAGAAGGAAGACGGGTGTATTGTTCTCCATATATTCCAGAGAATGCCTCAAAGATGGACTGCCAAAAATTGTGTAGCTTAGAGCACAACCAAAACATGTGCAGCAGTGTGGCAGGAGCCTCCCTTCACCGATCACACGTAGGGTCAATACCCATCTTAAAGGGATACTCCACTTTTTTGGAAATAGGCTCATTTTACCACTCCCCCAAAAGGTTAAACAGTTGGGTTTTACCGTTTCAGATGTATTCAGACGATTTTCTGATATTTAGAAGAATATCAGTAAACAGACCGTTTCTGGTCTCATTGACTTCCATAGTATATTTTTTTTCCTTCTATGGAAGTCAATGAGACCAGAAACGGTCTGGTTACTGATATTCTTCTAAATATCAGAAAATCGGCTGAATGGATTTGAAAACGGTAAAACTCAACTGTTTATCTCTGGGGAGTTGTAAAATAAGCCTATTTCAAAAAAGTGAAGTAACCCTTTAACCTTCTGGTCCAATGTAGATGGTGCACTATTTTAAACTGAACCACAGTGTGTCTGAAGATTGACTGTATAATTTGTTGCCATATTTCTTCTGGAATCGTTTCATCTAGGTCTGTTTCCCATTTGATTCTAAGGCTATAGAGACTATTCATGTTATGTGTATTGAGCAATGTGGAAATTCTGCCTGTTACTTGTTTTATGTTAACTTTACATTTAAAAATTGTTTCAAGCAGAGTTTCAAAAGGACTCAATGGGAAACAGAATTACAAAACCTCTAAGCTGTAAATACCTGAAGAAATGTGATTTCCGAAGACCATGAAGGCTGAGATAGGCTGTTTGAAAGGTAATTTGGAAGATAATAAGCTGCAGAGGTAATAAATCTGGGAGGTAGGTGCAATGGATACCCACTCCAACACCATCCATTCAGTAGTATTGACATCCATCATATCTCAACCAATACAGCAGTGTTCTTATATTAGCAACCCAATGGAATTACATAAAATTTGGAAGTGCCATACCTCCCATTGCATGGGGCCTCTGTAAAATATTTGTATTTATTATTATAATTAATGTGCCCGGCATGAAGGGGGAGGAGAATTTATACGCAAGTCACGTTTAGCCGATAAAACACTTACGCAATTTTACATTTGAAATTTTACCTCACGGTGAAATTACAAATTAGAGAATTGGGATGTCCTTCCCACATCCTTGTGATTTCTCTTTACTGCCCCCTGGTGCCAAGGCAATGTAACAATATTATAGATCACACTATCAATTTACAACCAATATACTTTTAAAGCGCCACAACTGTTTAGATGGGACAATCACCTCAGAAAGCCGGAAATGTGATGCTCCGTTTCTCAGTGTCCTAATTTTAGAAAGCTCTTGAGCGTTCAGTAAGACTATAGTCTTAGTTTGCACTATATGAATCATCCTCACCCTGAAGTGACACTATATGATGACTAACTTGTCTGAGCTAGTGATTCAAGAAACAAGCTTTTTCTCTCTCTTTCTCTCTCCTCCACCTCACTTTCATTTTCTTCATCGTTTTTATTTCAAACTGGGCTTTCTGTGACAGAAAGGGACTATTGCACAATAATTACAGATACAGAATCTAAATAAAGAGGAAGGTGTTTTTTTTTTTTTTTTTTTTTTTTTTTTTACTATTTTATTCTTTTTCATTACAAGAATTTCTGTTTCCTGCAAAGTGCAGGGGGATGTTGAGCTAAATTAGTGAAATTGTTTATCTATTGGTTTTGTCAAGGTTTCTGACCCCAAGCTAATGCTTAATTTGGACATTTTGTCCCCAAATAAGTTAGGCTTTAAGCTCTCAATTAGCAGTTATTGTGCTTCCTCCACTTTGAAAGACATGGAAATGTGTTTTTTCTTACCTGTTGGCCCTGCCACCAATCCTGCCGAGCTCTCCAAAGTCAGATCTGGCTGTGAGATATACAACATGATGCCTATAATTGGTCAGAGTGGGATCCATTTCCTGTAACAACTGTTGGTGAGTTCTGAAACATCGGTGTGAGCTGACCCCACTTCAGCCCGTCTCTCGCCACGGCCGCTGTGATTGATGACTCGAAATTGCCACTGTAATGTTTGCCACTGCAGCTGTGTCTTTTTTTGTCTCCCCAGTGATCTGAAAATAGAGCTGTGGATTGCTAAGGCAAACTGTCACTGACAACAATGAACATCTGATTCCTTATCATTCAAAAGAAGATTCTTGTTCTCACAGAGGTGATTCTATGAACAACAACCATCAGCATCAGCGTTGACTCAACAGGTAACTCTTAATTTCATTTCACTTCATGAGATATGAAAGCGCTTTGTATCTGCTGTCAGTGTTAATGTCTTGTCTTAATATTAATCCGTAGCAGATGCTTGTCCGTGTACAAAACAGTTCAGACGCTGTTGTTAGTAGGGATCTATTTGAAAAATGAGCCAAATATCGACAGAGAAATATTGGAGGAAGAAAATAAGCTTCTCGTTTCTTTTGACTGCCAAAATTGCTTAAAAAGTTCAAAGGAGTTCAAAGGATCTCAAGTGTAGAGCGACTCTGTTGTTATGAGGGAAATGTGCTCCAGTTTAAATGCATTATTGAACACTGGCCTTTGCCTTCGCTCGCTATTTCTGGTTTCCAATAAAGATCAAGGTTTCTCTTTTTTATTGCATTTTTTCTCTCAACTTTCTCCAATGCATTAAACTCTAGCTCTCTGCAATGTCGTCTTAAAATAAAAATACAATGTTGAAATGTTGACATTCTTTTTTTTGACATTAGATGATTTTAAGGAGAGAATATATGCAAATGTTTTCAAGCAGGAATAGGTGGGGAACAACATGATTGAGAGCACATAATGGAATTAATGGAAAAATGAATGGAATTCTGGGAAATAGGAATGTTTTGTCTCTTTTATGTTTTACGTAAACATTTACAGTTGACATAAGACAGAAGTAGCAACCTTTTTTTAGCATTGTAAGTCAGAGTGAAACGGATTATTGAAAAAGAAAAAAGTGTAGAGCAGTAAGTTGGTTCTATTCTATCTTGTAGTTGATTGTGGGTGGGGTTTAAACACACTACGTAGTTGGACTCTGGCATAGGTCACCAGACAGATTCTGCAGGTTCACTGGACAGTCGAGTTATTATATTTTGATTCAAAATACGAGGTCGAAACAAATGCTTAACCTGTATTATGTTTCAAGTTTCTGAAAAATATAAAAGTACATTTTCCCAGCTCATGAGGTTTCTATAAATGAAAACAAATGAATTTTTTTATAAATATAATTACTTTCATTGTGATTTTTTTTGTCCATTCTAATGGACATCAGGTCAAAATGGGTGTACTTCCAAAATGTACCAACATGAAATAAATTAATAAACATAAAATTTGTTGGTCTATACTTTAAGCTTTTTCTCAAGGTCAAAAAAATTCCAGCAGTATACCATTTCAACTATAATTTTGAGGTTTTTGTTTTGCTACGTGGTACGTGGGATCTCAATATCTCAGCTCAGGAAGGTCTAGAGACTCAATTTTTGCACTCAGGTCTAAGTCTCATGGCCCTCTATCAGAATCCAAAGTTTCAAGAAGATTGGAGAAACTTAATTTCTCGTCCCGAAAAAAAAAACACGTGGGTACCCCTTTTTGTTTTTTCGGGTCGAAATTTTTGAGTTTCTCTGATCTTCTTGAAACTTTGGATTCTGATAGAGGGCCATGAGACTTAGACCCGAGTGCAAAAATGGAGTCTCTAGACCCTTCCAGAGCTGAGATATTGAGATCACACGTAGCATTTATCACATTATAAAAATAGTGGTTTCGCGGACGGTGGAATTTCGGGACGGACCATGGTGCCACAGACTCAGAGGGCCTCCCTGAGTGCAGTAAAATAGTTTTCATCCAAAATTTTGAAAGCTAAGCTTAAAAACCACGTGTCCACAAACCCAATATTTGTCCATTTACCTACTATTTTTATAATGGCATAAATGCTACGTGGGACGTCAATATCTCAGGTCAGGAAGGGTCTAGAGCCTCCATTTTTGCACTCAGGTCTAAGTCTCATGGCCCTCTATCAGAATCCAGAGTTTCAAGAAGATCAGAGCAAATTAAAAATTTCGACCCGAAAAAAAAACGACAATGGTACCCCTCGTTTTTTGTTTTTTTTTTTTGTGGGAAAAATAAGTTCTCCAATCTTCTTGAAACTCTGGATTCTGATAGAGGGCCATGAGACTTAAACCTGAGTGCAAAAATGGAGGCTCTAGACCCTTCCAGAGCTGAGATATCGAAACTCAAAAATTCGAACCCCAAAAGAAACGACAGTGGTACCCTTTCGTTTTTTTTTTTGGGGCCAAAAATTAAGTTTTTCCAATCTTCTCAAAACTCTGGATTCTGATAGAGGGCCATGAGACTTAAACCTGAGTGCAAAAATGGAGGCTCTAGACCCTTCCAAAGCTGAGATATCGAATCTCAAAATTTCGACCCGAAAAAAAAACGACAGTGGTACCCCTTACGTTTTTTTTTTTGGGGCGAAAAATGAAGTGTCTCCAATCTTCTCAAAACTCTGGATTCTGATAGAGGGCCATGAGTCTTAAACCTGAGTCCAAAAATGGAGGCTCTAGACCCTTCCAGAGCTGAGATATCGAATCTCAAAATTTCGACCCGAAAAAAAAAACGACAGTGGTACCCCTTACGGTTTTTTTTTTTTTGGGCGAAAAATGAAGTGTCTCCAATCTTCTCAAAACTCTGGATTCTGATAGAGGCCATGAGACTTAAACCTGAGTTCAAAAATTGAGATCTAGACCCTTCCAGAGCTGAGATATAGAATCTCAAAAATTCGACCCCCCCAAAAAAACGACAGTGGTACCCCTTACGTTTTTTTTTTTGGGCGAAAAATGAAGTGTCTCCAATCTTCTCAAAACTCTGGATTCTGATAGAGGGCCATGAGAATTAAACCTGAGTGCAAAAATGGAGGCTCTAGACCCTTCCAGAGCTGAGATATAGAATCTCAAAATTTCGACCTGAAAAAAAACGACAGTGGTACCCCTTACGTTTTTTTTTTTTTGGCGAAAAATGAAGTGTCTCCAATCTTCTCAAAACTATGGATTCTGATAGAGGGCCATGAGACTTAAACCTGAGTGCAAAAATGGAGGCTCTAGACCCTTCCAAAGCTGAGATATCGAATCTCAAAATTTCGACCCGAAAAAAAAACGACAGTGGTACCCCTTACGTTTTTTTTTTTTGGCGAAAAATGAAGTGTCTCCAATCTTCTCAAAACTCTGGATTCTGATAGAGGGCCATGAGTCTTAAACTGAGTGCAAAATTGGAGGCTCTAGACCCTTCCAGAGCTGAGATATCGAATCTCAAAATTTCGACCCGAAAAAAAACGACAGTGGTACCCCTTACGTTTTTTTTTTTGGGCGAAAAATGAAGTGTCTCCAATCTTCTCAAAACTCTGGATTCTGATAGAGGGCCATGAGACTTAAACCTGAGTGCAAAAATGGAGGCTCTAGACCCTTCCAGAGCTGAGATATCGAATCTCAAAATTTCGACCCGAAAAAAAAAACGACAGTGGTACCCCTTTCGTTTTTTTTGGGGCAAAAATGAAGTTCTCTCCATCTTCTCAAACTCTGGATTCTAATAGAGGGCCATGAGACTTAAACCTGAGTGCAAAAATGGAGGCTCTAGACCTTTCCAAAGCTGAGATATCGAAACTCAAAAATTCGACCCCCCAAAAAAACGACAATGGTACCCCTTACGTTTTTTTTTTGGGCCAAAAATTAAGGTTCTCCAATCTTCTCAAAACTCTGGATTCTGATAGAGGGCCATGAGACTTAAACCTGAGTGCAAAAATGGAGGCTCTAGACCCTTCCAGAGCTGAGATATAGAATCTCAAAATTTCGACCCCCCAAAAAAAACGACAGTGGTACCCCTTACGTTTTTTTTTTTGGGTGAAAAATGAAGTGTATCCAATCTTCTCAAAACTCTGGATTCTGATAGAGGGCCATGAGACTTAAACCTGAGTGCAAAAATGGAGGCTCTAGACCCTTCCAGAGCTGAGATATCGAAACTCAAAAATTCGACCCCCAAAAAAAACGACAGTGGTACTGTCGTTTTTTTTAGACTTAAACCTGAGTGCAAAAATGGAGGCTCTAGACCCTTCCAGAGCTGAGATATCGAATCTCAAAAATTCGACCCCCCAAAAAAAACGACAGTGGTACCCCTTTCGTTTTTTTTTTTTGGTGAAAAATGAAGTGTCTCCAATCTTCTCAAAACTCTGGATTCTGATAGAGGGCCATGAGAATTAAACCTGAGTGCAAAAATGGAGGCTCTAGACCCTTCCAGAGCTGAGATATAGAATCTCAAAATTTCGACCTGAAAAAAAAACGACAGTGGTACCCCTTACGTTTTTTTTTTTTTGGCGAAAAATGAAGTGTCTCCAATCTTCTCAAAACTATGGATTCTGATAGAGGGCCATGAGACTTAAACCTGAGTGCAAAAATGGAGGCTCTAGACCCTTCCAAAGCTGAGATATCGAATCTCAAAATTTCGACCCGAAAAAAAAACGACAGTGGTACCCCTTACGTTTTTTTTTTTTGGGCGAAAAATGAAGTGTCTCCAATCTTCTCAAAACTCTGGATTCTGATAGAGGGCCATGAGTCTTAAACCTGAGTGCAAAATTGGAGGCTCTAGACCCTTCCAGAGCTGAGATATCGAATCTCAAAATTTTGACCCGAAAAAAAAACGACAGTGGTACCCCTTACGTTTTTTTTTTTGGGCGAAAAATGAAGTGTCTCCAATCTTCTCAAAACTCTGGATTCTGATAGAGGGCCATGAGACTTAAACCTGAGTGCAAAAATGGAGGCTCTAGACCCTTCCAGAGCTGAGATATCGAATCTCAAAATTTCGACCCGAAAAAAAAACGACAGTGGTACCCCTTACGTTTTTTTTTTTTTGGGCGAAAAATGAAGTGTCTCCAATCTTCTCAAAACTCTGGATTCTGATAGAGGGCCATGAGACTTAAACCTGAGTGCAAAAATGGAGGCTCTAGACCCTTCCAGAGCTGAGATATCGAATCTCAAAATTTCGACCCGAAAAAAAAACGACAGTGGTACCCCTTACGTTTTTTTTTTTGGGGCGAAAAATGAAGTGTCTCCAATCTTCTCAAAACTCTGGATTCTGATAGAGGGCCATGAGACTTAAACCTGAGTGCAAAAATGGAGGCTCTAGACCCTTCCAGAGCTGAGATATCGAATCTCAAAATTTCGACCCGAAAAAAAACGACAGTGGTACCCCTTACGTTTTTTTTTTGGGCGAAAAATTAAGTTCTCCAATCTTCTCAAAACTCTGGATTCTGATAGAGGGCCATGAGACTTAAACCTGAGTGCAAAAATGGAGGCTCTAGACCCTTCCAGAGCTGAGATATCGAATCTCAAAATTTCGACCCGAAAAAAAAAACGACAGTGGTACCCCTTACGTTTTTTTTTTGGGCGAAAAATGAAGTGTCTCCAATCTTCTCAAAACTCTGGATTCTGATAGAGGGCCATGAGACTTAAACCTGAGTGCAAAAATGGAGGCTCTAGACCCTTCCAGAGCTGAGATATCGAATCTCAAAATTTCGACCCCCAAAAAAAACGACAGTGGTACTGTCGTTTTTTTTAAAACTCTGACTTGAGAAAACCTGAGTGCAAAAATGGAGGCTCTAGACCCTTCCAGAGCTGAGATATCGAAACTCAAAATTTCGACCCGAAAAAAAAACGACAGTGGTACCCCTTACGTTTTTTTTTTTGGCGAAAAATGAAGTGTCTCCAATCTTCTCAAAACTCTGGATTCTGATAGAGGGCCATGAGACTTAAACCTGAGTGCAAAAATGGAGGCTCTAGACCCTTCCAGAGCTGAGATATCGAATCTCAAAATTTCGACCCGAAAAAAAAACGACAGTGGTACCCCTTACGTTTTTTTTTTTTTGGGCGAAAAATGAAGTGTCTCCAATCTTCTCAAAACTCTGGATTCTGATAGAGGGCCATGAGACTTAAACCTGAGTGCAAAAATGGAGGCTCTAGACCCTTCCAGAGCTGAGATATCGAATCTCAAAATTTCGACCCGAAAAAAAAACGACAGTGGTACCCCTTACGTTTTTTTTTTTTTGGGCGAAAAATGAAGTGTCTCCAATCTTCTCAAAACTCTGGATTCTGATAGAGGGCCATGAGACTTAAACCTGAGTGCAAAAATGGAGGCTCTAGACCCTTCCAGAGCTGAGATATCGAATCTCAAAATTTCGACCCGAAAAAAAAACGACAGTGGTACCCCTTACGTTTTTTTTTTTGGCGAAAAATGAAGTGTCTCCAATCTTCTCAAAACTCTGGATTCTGATAGAGGGCCATGAGACTTAAACCTGAGTGCAAAAATGGAGGCTCTAGACCCTTCCAGAGCTGAGATATCGAATCTCAAAATTTCGACCCGAAAAAAAAACGACAGTGGTACCCCTTACGTTTTTTTTTTTGGGCGAAAAATGAAGTGTCTCCAATCTTCTCAAAACTCTGGATTCTGATAGAGGGCCATGAGACTTAAACCTGAGTGCAAAAATGGAGGCTCTAGACCCTTCCAGAGCTGAGATATCGAATCTCAAAATTTCGACCCGAAAAAAAAAACGACAGTGGTACCCCTTACGTTTTTTTTTTGGGCGAAAAATGAAGTGTCTCCAATCTTCTCAAAACTCTGGATTCTGATAGAGGGCCATGAGACTTAAACCTGAGTGCAAAAATGGAGGCTCTAGACCCTTCCAGAGCTGAGATATCGAATCTCAAAATTTCGACCCGAAAAAAAAAACGACAGTGGTACCCCTTACGTTTTTTTTTTTTGGGCGAAAAATGAAGTGTCTCCAATCTTCTCAAAACTCTGGATTCTGATAGAGGGCCATGAGACTTAAACCTGAGTGCAAAAATGGAGGCTCTAGACCCTTCCAGAGCTGAGATATCGAATCTCAAAATTTCGACCCCAAAAAAAAACGACAGTGGTACCCCTTACGTTTTTTTTTTTTGGGCGAAAAATGAAGTGTCTCCAATCTTCTCAAAACTCTGGATTCTGATAGAGGGCCATGAGACTTAAACCTGAGTGCAAAAATGGAGGCTCTAGACCCTTCCAGAGCTGAGATATCGAATCTCAAAATTTCGACCCGAAAAAAAAAACGACAGTGGTACCCCTTACGTTTTTTTTTTTGGGGCGAAAAATGAAGTTTCTCCAATCTTCTCAAAACTCTGGATTCTGATAGAGGGCCATGAGACTTAAACCTGAGTGCAAAAATGGAGGCTCTAGACCCTTCCAGAGCTGAGATATCGAATCTCAAAATTTCGACCCCAAAAAAAAACGACAGTGGTACCCCTTACGTTTTTTTTTTTGGGCGAAAAATGAAGTGTCTCCAATCTTCTCAAAACTCTGGATTCTGATAGAGGGCCATGAGACTTAAACCTGAGTGCAAAAATGGAGGCTCTAGACCCTTCCAGAGCTGAGATATCGAATCTCAAAATTTCGACCCGAAAAAAAAACGACAGTGGTACCCCTTACGTTTTTTTTTTTTTGGGCGAAAAATGAAGTGTCTCCAATCTTCTCAAAACTCTGGATTCTGATAGAGGGCCATGAGACTTAAACCTGAGTGCAAAAATGGAGGCTCTAGACCCTTCCAGAGCTGAGATATCGAATCTCAAAATTTCGACCCGAAAAAAAAAACGACAGTGGTACCCCTTACGTTTTTTTTTTTTGGGCGAAAAATGAAGTGTCTCCAATCTTCTCAAAACTCTGGATTCTGATAGAGGGCCATGAGACTTAAACCTGAGTGCAAAAATGGAGGCTCTAGACCCTTCCAGAGCTGAGATATCGAATCTCAAAATTTCGACCCGAAAAAAAAACGACAGTGGTACCCCTTACGTTTTTTTTTTTGGGCGAAAAATGAAGTGTCTCCAATCTTCTCAAAACTCTGGATTCTGATAGAGGGCCATGAGACTTAAACCTGAGTGCAAAAATGGAGGCTCTAGACCCTTCCAGAGCTGAGATATCGAATCTCAAAATTTCGACCCGAAAAAAAAACGACAGTGGTACCCCTTACGTTTTTTTTTTTTTGGGCGAAAAATGAAGTGTCTCCAATCTTCTCAAAACTCTGGATTCTGATAGAGGGCCATGAGACTTAAACCTGAGTGCAAAAATGGAGGCTCTAGACCCTTCCAGAGCTGAGATATCGAATCTCAAAATTTCGACCCGAAAAAAAAACGACAGTGGTACCCCTTACGTTTTTTTTTTTGGGCGAAAAATGAAGTGTCTCCAATCTTCTCAAAACTCTGGATTCTGATAGAGGGCCATGAGACTTAAACCTGAGTGCAAAAATGGAGGCTCTAGACCCTTCCAGAGCTGAGATATCGAATCTCAAAATTTCGACCCGAAAAAAAAACGACAGTGGTACCCCTTACGTTTTTTTTTTTTGGGCGAAAAATGAAGTGTCTCCAATCTTCTCAAAACTCTGGATTCTGATAGAGGGCCATGAGACTTAAACCTGAGTGCAAAAATGGAGGCTCTAGACCCTTCCAGAGCTGAGATATCGAATCTCAAAATTTCGACCCGAAAAAAAAACGACAGTGGTACCCCTTACGTTTTTTTTTTTGGGCGAAAAATGAAGTGTCTCCAATCTTCTCAAAACTCTGGATTCTGATAGAGGGCCATGAGACTTAAACCTGAGTGCAAAAATGGAGGCTCTAGACCCTTCCAGAGCTGAGATATCGAATCTCAAAATTTCGACCCGAAAAAAAAACGACAGTGGTACCCCTTACGTTTTTTTTTTTTTGGGCGAAAAATGAAGTGTCTCCAATCTTCTCAAAACTCTGGATTCTGATAGAGGGCCATGAGACTTAAACCTGAGTGCAAAAATGGAGGCTCTAGACCCTTCCAGAGCTGAGATATCGAATCTCAAAATTTCGACCCGAAAAAAAAACGACAGTGGTACCCCTTACGTTTTTTTTTTGGGCGAAAAATGAAGTGTCTCCAATCTTCTCAAAACTCTGGATTCTGATAGAGGGCCATGAGACTTAAACCTGAGTGCAAAAATGGAGGCTCTAGACCCTTCCAGAGCTGAGATATCGAATCTCAAAATTTCGACCCGAAAAAAAAAACGACAGTGGTACCCCTTACGTTTTTTTTTTTTGGGCGAAAAATGAAGTGTCTCCAATCTTCTCAAAACTCTGGATTCTGATAGAGGGCCATGAGACTTAAACCTGAGTGCAAAAATGGAGGCTCTAGACCCTTCCAGAGCTGAGATATCGAATCTCAAAATTTCGACCCGAAAAAAAAACGACAGTGGTACCCCTTACGTTTTTTTTTTTGGGCGAAAAATGAAGTGTCTCCAATCTTCTCAAAACTCTGGATTCTGATAGAGGGCCATGAGACTTAAACCTGAGTGCAAAAATGGAGGCTCTAGACCCTTCCAGAGCTGAGATATCGAATCTCAAAATTTCGACCCGAAAAAAAAACGACAGTGGTACCCCTTACGTTTTTTTTTTTGGGCGAAAAATGAAGTGTCTCCAATCTTCTCAAAACTCTGGATTCTGATAGAGGGCCATGAGACTTAAACCTGAGTGCAAAAATGGAGGCTCTAGACCCTTCCAGAGCTGAGATATCGAATCTCAAAATTTCGACCCGAAAAAAAAACGACAGTGGTACCCCTTACGTTTTTTTTTTTTTGGGCGAAAAATGAAGTGTCTCCAATCTTCTCAAAACTCTGGATTCTGATAGAGGGCCATGAGACTTAAACCTGAGTGCAAAAATGGAGGCTCTAGACCCTTCCAGAGCTGAGATATCGAATCTCAAAATTTCGACCCGAAAAAAAAACGACAGTGGTACCCCTTACGTTTTTTTTTTTTGGGCGAAAAATGAAGTGTCTCCAATCTTCTCAAAACTCTGGATTCTGATAGAGGGCCATGAGACTTAAACCTGAGTGCAAAAATGGAGGCTCTAGACCCTTCCAGAGCTGAGATATCGAATCTCAAAATTTCGACCCGAAAAAAAAACGACAGTGGTACCCCTTACGTTTTTTTTTTTGGGCGAAAAATGAAGTGTCTCCAATCTTCTCAAAACTCTGGATTCTGATAGAGGGCCATGAGACTTAAACCTGAGTGCAAAAATGGAGGCTCTAGACCCTTCCAGAGCTGAGATATCGAATCTCAAAATTTCGACCCGAAAAAAAAACGACAGTGGTACCCCTTACGTTTTTTTTTTTTGGGCGAAAAATGAAGTGTCTCCAATCTTCTCAAAACTCTGGATTCTGATAGAGGGCCATGAGACTTAAACCTGAGTGCAAAAATGGAGGCTCTAGACCCTTCCAGAGCTGAGATATCGAATCTCAAAATTTCGACCCGAAAAAAAAAACGACAGTGGTACCCCTTACGTTTTTTTTTTTTGGGCGAAAAATGAAGTGTCTCCAATCTTCTCAAAACTCTGGATTCTGATAGAGGGCCATGAGACTTAAACCTGAGTGCAAAAATGGAGGCTCTAGACCCTTCCAGAGCTGAGATATCGAATCTCAAAATTTCGACCCGAAAAAAAAACGACAGTGGTACCCCTTACGTTTTTTTTTTTGGGCGAAAAATGAAGTGTCTCCAATCTTCTCAAAACTCTGGATTCTGATAGAGGGCCATGAGACTTAAACCTGAGTGCAAAAATGGAGGCTCTAGACCCTTCCAGAGCTGAGATATCGAATCTCAAAATTTCGACCCGAAAAAAAAACGACAGTGGTACCCCTTACGTTTTTTTTTTTGGGCGAAAAATGAAGTGTCTCCAATCTTCTCAAAACTCTGGATTCTGATAGAGGGCCATGAGACTTAAACCTGAGTGCAAAAATGGAGGCTCTAGACCCTTCCAGAGCTGAGATATCGAATCTCAAAATTTCGACCCGAAAAAAAAAACGACAGTGGTACCCCTTACGTTTTTTTTTTTGGGCGAAAAATGAAGTGTCTCCAATCTTCTCAAAACTCTGGATTCTGATAGAGGGCCATGAGACTTAAACCTGAGTGCAAAAATGGAGGCTCTAGACCCTTCCAGAGCTGAGATATCGAATCTCAAAATTTCGACCCGAAAAAAAAACGACAGTGGTACCCCTTACGTTTTTTTTTTTTGGGCGAAAAATGAAGTGTCTCCAATCTTCTCAAAACTCTGGATTCTGATAGAGGGCCATGAGACTTAAACCTGAGTGCAAAAATGGAGGCTCTAGACCCTTCCAGAGCTGAGATATCGAATCTCAAAATTTCGACCCGAAAAAAAAACGACAGTGGTACCCCTTACGTTTTTTTTTTTTGGGCGAAAAATGAAGTGTCTCCAATCTTCTCAAAACTCTGGATTCTGATAGAGGGCCATGAGACTTAAACCTGAGTGCAAAAATGGAGGCTCTAGACCCTTCCAGAGCTGAGATATCGAATCTCAAAATTTCGACCCGAAAAAAAAACGACAGTGGTACCCCTTACGTTTTTTTTTTTTGGGCGAAAAATGAAGTGTCTCCAATCTTCTCAAAACTCTGGATTCTGATAGAGGGCCATGAGACTTAAACCTGAGTGCAAAAATGGAGGCTCTAGACCCTTCCAGAGCTGAGATATCGAATCTCAAAATTTCGACCCGAAAAAAAAAACGACAGTGGTACCCCTTACGTTTTTTTTTTTGGGCGAAAAATGAAGTGTCTCCAATCTTCTCAAAACTCTGGATTCTGATAGAGGGCCATGAGACTTAAACCTGAGTGCAAAAATGGAGGCTCTAGACCCTTCCAGAGCTGAGATATCGAATCTCAAAATTTCGACCCGAAAAAAAAACGACAGTGGTACCCCTTACGTTTTTTTTTTTGGGCGAAAAATGAAGTGTCTCCAATCTTCTCAAAACTCTGGATTCTGATAGAGGGCCATGAGACTTAAACCTGAGTGCAAAAATGGAGGCTCTAGACCCTTCCAGAGCTGAGATATCGAATCTCAAAATTTCGACCCGAAAAAAAAACGACAGTGGTACCCCTTACGTTTTTTTTTTTTGGGCGAAAAATGAAGTGTCTCCAATCTTCTCAAAACTCTGGATTCTGATAGAGGGCCATGAGACTTAAACCTGAGTGCAAAAATGGAGGCTCTAGACCCTTCCAGAGCTGAGATATCGAATCTCAAAATTTCGACCCGAAAAAAAAACGACAGTGGTACCCCTTACGTCGAAAAATGAAGTGTCTCCAATCTTCTCAAAACTCTGGATTCTGATAGAGGGCCATGAGACCCTGAGTGCAAAAATGGAGGCTCTAGACCCTTCCAGAGCTGAGATATCGAATCTCAAAATTTCGACCCGAAAAAAAAACGACAGTGGTACCCCTTACGTTTTTTTTTTTGGGCGAAAAATGAAGTGTCTCCAATCTTCTCAAAACTCTGGATTCTGATAGAGGGCCATGAGACTTAAACCTGAGTGCAAAAATGGAGGCTCTAGACCCTTCCAGAGCTGAGATATCGAATCTCAAAATTTCGACCCGAAAAAAAAACGACAGTGGTACCCCTTACGTTTTTTTTTTTTGGGCGAAAAATGAAGTGTCTCCAATCTTCTCAAAACTCTGGATTCTGATAGAGGGCCATGAGACTTAAACCTGAGTGCAAAAATGGAGGCTCTAGACCCTTCCAGAGCTGAGATATCGAATCTCAAAATTTCGACCCGAAAAAAAAACGACAGTGGTACCCCTTACGTTTTTTTTTTTGGGCGAAAAATGAAGTGTCTCCAATCTTCTCAAAACTCTGGATTCTGATAGAGGGCCATGAGACTTAAACCTGAGTGCAAAAATGGAGGCTCTAGACCCTTCCAGAGCTGAGATATCGAATCTCAAAATTTCGACCCGAAAAAAAAACGACAGTGGTACCCCTTACGTTTTTTTTTTTTGGGCGAAAAATGAAGTGTCTCCAATCTTCTCAAAACTCTGGATTCTGATAGAGGGCCATGAGACTTAAACCTGAGTGCAAAAATGGAGGCTCTAGACCCTTCCAGAGCTGAGATATCGAATCTCAAAATTTCGACCCGAAAAAAAAACGACAGTGGTACCCCTTACGTTTTTTTTTTTTGGGCGAAAAATGAAGTGTCTCCAATCTTCTCAAAACTCTGGATTCTGATAGAGGGCCATGAGACTTAAACCTGAGTGCAAAAATGGAGGCTCTAGACCCTTCCAGAGCTGAGATATCGAATCTCAAAATTTCGACCCGAAAAAAAAACGACAGTGGTACCCCTTACGTTTTTTTTTTTGGGCGAAAAATGAAGTGTCTCCAATCTTCTCAAAACTCTGGATTCTGATAGAGGGCCATGAGACTTAAACCTGAGTGCAAAAATGGAGGCTCTAGACCCTTCCAGAGCTGAGATATCGAATCTCAAAATTTCGACCCGAAAAAAAAACGACAGTGGTACCCCTTACGTTTTTTTTTTTTGGGCGAAAAATGAAGTGTCTCCAATCTTCTCAAAACTCTGGATTCTGATAGAGGGCCATGAGACTTAAACCTGAGTGCAAAAATGGAGGCTCTAGACCCTTCCAGAGCTGAGATATCGAATCTCAAAATTTCGACCCGAAAAAAAAACGACAGTGGTACCCCTTACGTTTTTTTTTTTGGGCGAAAAATGAAGTGTCTCCAATCTTCTCAAAACTCTGGATTCTGATAGAGGGCCATGAGACTTAAACCTGAGTGCAAAAATGGAGGCTCTAGACCCTTCCAGAGCTGAGATATCGAATCTCAAAATTTCGACCCGAAAAAAAAACGACAGTGGTACCCCTTACGTTTTTTTTTTTTGGGCGAAAAATGAAGTGTCTCCAATCTTCTCAAAACTCTGGATTCTGATAGAGGGCCATGAGACTTAAACCTGAGTGCAAAAATGGAGGCTCTAGACCCTTCCAGAGCTGAGATATCGAATCTCAAAATTTCGACCCGAAAAAAAAACGACAGTGGTACCCCTTACGTTTTTTTTTTTGGGCGAAAAATGAAGTGTCTCCAATCTTCTCAAAACTCTGGATTCTGATAGAGGGCCATGAGACTTAAACCTGAGTGCAAAAATGGAGGCTCTAGACCCTTCCAGAGCTGAGATATCGAATCTCAAAATTTCGACCCGAAAAAAAAACGACAGTGGTACCCCTTACGTTTTTTTTTTTGGGCGAAAAATGAAGTGTCTCCAATCTTCTCAAAACTCTGGATTCTGATAGAGGGCCATGAGACTTAAACCTGAGTGCAAAAATGGAGGCTCTAGACCCTTCCAGAGCTGAGATATCGAATCTCAAAATTTCGACCCGAAAAAAAAACGACAGTGGTACCCCTTACGTTTTTTTTTTTGGGCGAAAAATGAAGTGTCTCCAATCTTCTCAAAACTCTGGATTCTGATAGAGGGCCATGAGACTTAAACCTGAGTGCAAAAATGGAGGCTCTAGACCCTTCCAGAGCTGAGATATCGAATCTCAAAATTTCGACCCGAAAAAAAAACGACAGTGGTACCCCTTACGTTTTTTTTTTTTGGGCGAAAAATGAAGTGTCTCCAATCTTCTCAAAACTCTGGATTCTGATAGAGGGCCATGAGACTTAAACCTGAGTGCAAAAATGGAGGCTCTAGACCCTTCCAGAGCTGAGATATCGAATCTCAAAATTTCGACCCGAAAAAAAAACGACAGTGGTACCCCTTACGTTTTTTTTTTTTGGGCGAAAAATGAAGTGTCTCCAATCTTCTCAAAACTCTGGATTCTGATAGAGGGCCATGAGACTTAAACCTGAGTGCAAAAATGGAGGCTCTAGACCCTTCCAGAGCTGAGATATCGAATCTCAAAATTTCGACCCGAAAAAAAAACGACAGTGGTACCCCTTACGTTTTTTTTTTTGGGGCGAAAATGAAGTGTCTCCAATCTTCTCAAAACTCTGGATTCTGATAGAGGGCCATGAGACTTAAACCTGAGTGCAAAAATGGAGGCTCTAGACCCTTCCAGAGCTGAGATATCGAATCTCAAAATTTCGACCCGAAAAAAAAACGACAGTGGTACCCCTTACGTTTTTTTTTTTTGGCGAAAAATGAAGTGTCTCCAATCTTCTCAAAACTCTGGATTCTGATAGAGGGCCATGAGACTTAAACCTGAGTGCAAAAATGGAGGCTCTAGACCCTTCCAGAGCTGAGATATCGAATCTCAAAATTTCGACCCGAAAAAAAAACGACAGTGGTACCCCTTACGTTTTTTTTTTTTGGGCGAAAAATGAAGTGTCTCCAATCTTCTCAAAACTCTGGATTCTGATAGAGGGCCATGAGACTTAAACCTGAGTGCAAAAATGGAGGCTCTAGACCCTTCCAGAGCTGAGATATCGAATCTCAAAATTTCGACCCGAAAAAAAAACGACAGTGGTACCCCTTACGTTTTTTTTTTTGGGCGAAAAATGAAGTGTCTCCAATCTTCTCAAAACTCTGGATTCTGATAGAGGGCCATGAGACTTAAACCTGAGTGCAAAAATGGAGGCTCTAGACCCTTCCAGAGCTGAGATATCGAATCTCAAAATTTCGACCCGAAAAAAAAACGACAGTGGTACCCCTTACGTTTTTTTTTTTTGGGCGAAAAATGAAGTTTCTCCAATCTTCTCAAAACTCTGGATTCTGATAGAGGGCCATGAGACTTAAACCTGAGTGCAAAAATGGAGGCTCTAGACCCTTCCAGAGCTGAGATATCGAATCTCAAAATTTCGACCCGAAAAAAAAACGACAGTGGTACCCCTTACGTTTTTTTTTTTTGGGCGAAAAATGAAGTGTCTCCAATCTTCTCAAAACTCTGGATTCTGATAGAGGGCCATGAGACTTAAACCTGAGTGCAAAAATGGAGGCTCTAGACCCTTCCAGAGCTGAGATATCGAATCTCAAAATTTCGACCCGAAAAAAAAACGACAGTGGTACCCCTTACGTTTTTTTTTTTTGGGCGAAAAATGAAGTGTCTCCAATCTTCTCAAAACTCTGGATTCTGATAGAGGGCCATGAGACTTAAACCTGAGTGCAAAAATGGAGGCTCTAGACCCTTCCAGAGCTGAGATATCGAATCTCAAAATTTCGACCCGAAAAAAAAACGACAGTGGTACCCCTTACGTTTTTTTTTTTGGGCGAAAAATGAAGTGTCTCCAATCTTCTCAAAACTCTGGATTCTGATAGAGGGCCATGAGACTTAAACCTGAGTGCAAAAATGGAGGCTCTAGACCCTTCCAGAGCTGAGATATCGAATCTCAAAATTTCGACCCGAAAAAAAAAACGACAGTGGTACCCCTTACGTTTTTTTTTTTGGGCGAAAAATGAAGTGTCTCCAATCTTCTCAAAACTCTGGATTCTGATAGAGGGCCATGAGACTTAAACCTGAGTGCAAAAATGGAGGCTCTAGACCCTTCCAGAGCTGAGATATCGAATCTCAAAATTTCGACCCGAAAAAAAAACGACAGTGGTACCCCTTACGTTTTTTTTTTTGGGCGAAAAATGAAGTTTCTCCAATCTTCTCAAAACTCTGGATTCTGATAGAGGGCCATGAGACTTAAACCTGAGTGCAAAAATGGAGGCTCTAGACCCTTCCAGAGCTGAGATATCGAATCTCAAAATTTCGACCCGAAAAAAAAACGACAGTGGTACCCCTTACGTTTTTTTTTTTTGGGCGAAAAATGAAGTGTCTCCAATCTTCTCAAAACTCTGGATTCTGATAGAGGGCCATGAGACTTAAACCTGAGTGCAAAAATGGAGGCTCTAGACCCTTCCAGAGCTGAGATATCGAATCTCAAAATTTCGACCCGAAAAAAAAACGACAGTGGTACCCCTTACGTTTTTTTTTTTGGGCGAAAAATGAAGTGTCTCCAATCTTCTCAAAACTCTGGATTCTGATAGAGGGCCATGAGACTTAAACCTGAGTGCAAAAATGGAGGCTCTAGACCCTTCCAGAGCTGAGATATCGAATCTCAAAATTTCGACCCGAAAAAAAAACGACAGTGGTACCCCTTACGTTTTTTTTTTTGGGCGAAAAATGAAGTGTCTCCAATCTTCTCAAAACTCTGGATTCTGATAGAGGGCCATGAGACTTAAACCTGAGTGCAAAAATGGAGGCTCTAGACCCTTCCAGAGCTGAGATATCGAATCTCAAAATTTCGACCCGAAAAAAAAACGACAGTGGTACCCCTTACGTTTTTTTTTTTGGGCGAAAAATGAAGTGTCTCCAATCTTCTCAAAACTCTGGATTCTGATAGAGGGCCATGAGACTTAAACCTGAGTGCAAAAATGGAGGCTCTAGACCCTTCCAGAGCTGAGATATCGAATCTCAAAATTTCGACCCGAAAAAAAAACGACAGTGGTACCCCTTACGTTTTTTTTTTTTGGGCGAAAAATGAAGTGTCTCCAATCTTCTCAAAACTCTGGATTCTGATAGAGGGCCATGAGACTTAAACCTGAGTGCAAAAATGGAGGCTCTAGACCCTTCCAGAGCTGAGATATCGAATCTCAAAATTTCGACCCGAAAAAAAAACGACAGTGGTACCCCTTACGTTTTTTTTTTTGGGCGAAAAATGAAGTTTCTCCAATCTTCTCAAAACTCTGGATTCTGATAGAGGGCCATGAGACTTAAACCTGAGTGCAAAAATGGAGGCTCTAGACCCTTCCAGAGCTGAGATATCGAATCTCAAAATTTCGACCCGAAAAAAAAACGACAGTGGTACCCCTTACGTTTTTTTTTTTTGGGCGAAAAATGAAGTTTCTCCAATCTTCTCAAAACTCTGGATTCTGATAGAGGGCCATGAGACTTAAACCTGAGTGCAAAAATGGAGGCTCTAGACCCTTCCAGAGCTGAGATATCGAATCTCAAAATTTCGACCCGAAAAAAAAACGACAGTGGTACCCCTTACGTTTTTTTTTTTGGGCGAAAAATGAAGTGTCTCCAATCTTCTCAAAACTCTGGATTCTGATAGAGGGCCATGAGACTTAAACCTGAGTGCAAAAATGGAGGCTCTAGACCCTTCCAGAGCTGAGATATCGAATCTCAAAATTTCGACCCGAAAAAAAAACGACAGTGGTACCCCTTACGTTTTTTTTTTTTGGGCGAAAAATGAAGTGTCTCCAATCTTCTCAAAACTCTGGATTCTGATAGAGGGCCATGAGACTTAAACCTGAGTGCAAAAATGGAGGCTCTAGACCCTTCCAGAGCTGAGATATCGAATCTCAAAATTTCGACCCGAAAAAAAAACGACAGTGGTACCCCTTACGTTTTTTTTTTTGGGCGAAAAATGAAGTGTCTCCAATCTTCTCAAAACTCTGGATTCTGATAGAGGGCCATGAGACTTAAACCTGAGTGCAAAAATGGAGGCTCTAGACCCTTCCAGAGCTGAGATATCGAATCTCAAAATTTCGACCCGAAAAAAAAACGACAGTGGTACCCCTTACGTTTTTTTTTTTGGGCGAAAAATGAAGTGTCTCCAATCTTCTCAAAACTCTGGATTCTGATAGAGGGCCATGAGACTTAAACCTGAGTGCAAAAATGGAGGCTCTAGACCCTTCCAGAGCTGAGATATCGAATCTCAAAATTTCGACCCGAAAAAAAAAACGACAGTGGTACCCCTTACGTTTTTTTTTTTGGGCGAAAAATGAAGTTTCTCCAATCTTCTCAAAACTCTGGATTCTGATAGAGGGCCATGAGACTTAAACCTGAGTGCAAAAATGGAGGCTCTAGACCCTTCCAGAGCTGAGATATCGAATCTCAAAATTTCGACCCGAAAAAAAAACGACAGTGGTACCCCTTACGTTTTTTTTTTTTGGGCGAAAAATGAAGTGTCTCCAATCTTCTCAAAACTCTGGATTCTGATAGAGGGCCATGAGACTTAAACCTGAGTGCAAAAATGGAGGCTCTAGACCCTTCCAGAGCTGAGATATCGAATCTCAAAATTTCGACCCGAAAAAAAAACGACAGTGGTACCCCTTACGTTTTTTTTTTTGGGCGAAAAATGAAGTTTCTCCAATCTTCTCAAAACTCTGGATTCTGATAGAGGGCCATGAGACTTAAACCTGAGTGCAAAAATGGAGGCTCTAGACCCTTCCAGAGCTGAGATATCGAATCTCAAAATTTCGACCCGAAAAAAAAACGACAGTGGTACCCCTTACGTTTTTTTTTTTTGGGCGAAAAATGAAGTTTCTCCAATCTTCTCAAAACTCTGGATTCTGATAGAGGGCCATGAGACTTAAACCTGAGTGCAAAAATGGAGGCTCTAGACCCTTCCAGAGCTGAGATATCGAATCTCAAAATTTCGACCCGAAAAAAAAACGACAGTGGTACCCCTTACGTTTTTTTTTTTTGGGCGAAAAATGAAGTTTCTCCAATCTTCTCAAAACTCTGGATTCTGATAGAGGGCCATGAGACTTAAACCTGAGTGCAAAAATGGAGGCTCTAGACCCTTCCAGAGCTGAGATATCGAATCTCAAAATTTCGACCCGAAAAAAAAACGACAGTGGTACCCCTTACGTTTTTTTTTTTGGGGCGAAAAATGAAGTTTCTCCAATCTTCTCAAAACTCTGGATTCTGATAGAGGGCCATGAGACTTAAACCTGAGTGCAAAAATGGAGGCTCTAGACCCTTCCAGAGCTGAGATATCGAATCTCAAAATTTCGACCCGAAAAAAAAACGACAGTGGTACCCCTTACGTTTTTTTTTTTTGGCGAAAAATGAAGTTTCTCCAATCTTCTCAAAACTCTGGATTCTGATAGAGGGCCATGAGACTTAAACCTGAGTGCAAAAATGGAGGCTCTAGACCCTTCCAGAGCTGAGATATCGAATCTCAAAATTTCGACCCGAAAAAAAAACGACAGTGGTACCCCTTACGTTTTTTTTTTTGGGCGAAAAATGAAGTTTCTCCAATCTTCTCAAAACTCTGGATTCTGATAGAGGGCCATGAGACTTAAACCTGAGTGCAAAAATGGAGGCTCTAGACCCTTCCAGAGCTGAGATATCGAATCTCAAAATTTCGACCCGAAAAAAAAACGACAGTGGTACCCCTTACGTTTTTTTTTTTGGGCGAAAAATGAAGTTTCTCCAATCTTCTCAAAACTCTGGATTCTGATAGAGGGCCATGAGACTTAAACCTGAGTGCAAAAATGGAGGCTCTAGACCCTTCCAGAGCTGAGATATCGAATCTCAAAATTTCGACCCGAAAAAAAAACGACAGTGGTACCCCTTACGTTTTTTTTTTTGGGGCGAAAAATGAAGTTTCTCCAATCTTCTCAAAACTCTGGATTCTGATAGAGGGCCATGAGACTTAAACCTGAGTGCAAAAATGGAGGCTCTAGACCCTTCCAGAGCTGAGATATCGAATCTCAAAATTTCGACCCGAAAAAAAAACGACAGTGGTACCCCTTACGTTTTTTTTTTTGGGGCGAAAAATGAAGTTTCTCCAATCTTCTCAAAACTCTGGATTCTGATAGAGGGCCATGAGACTTAAACCTGAGTGCAAAAATGGAGGCTCTAGACCCTTCCAGAGCTGAGATATCGAATCTCAAAATTTCGACCCGAAAAAAAAACGACAGTGGTACCCCTTACGTTTTTTTTTTGGGCGAAAAATGAAGTGTCTCCAATCTTCTCAAAACTCTGGATTCTGATAGAGGGCCATGAGACTTAAACCTGAGTGCAAAAATGGAGGCTCTAGACCCTTCCAGAGCTGAGATATCGAATCTCAAAATTTCGACCCGAAAAAAAAACGACAGTGGTACCCCTTACGTTTTTTTTTTTGGGCGAAAAATGAAGTTTCTCCAATCTTCTCAAAACTCTGGATTCTGATAGAGGGCCATGAGACTTAAACCTGAGTGCAAAAATGGAGGCTCTAGACCCTTCCAGAGCTGAGATATCGAATCTCAAAATTTCGACCCGAAAAAAAAACGACAGTGGTACCCCTTACGTTTTTTTTTTTGGGCGAAAAATGAAGTTTCTCCAATCTTCTCAAAACTCTGGATTCTGATAGAGGGCCATGAGACTTAAACCTGAGTGCAAAAATGGAGGCTCTAGACCCTTCCAGAGCTGAGATATCGAATCTCAAAATTTCGACCCGAAAAAAAAAACGACAGTGGTACCCCTTACGTTTTTTTTTTTTGGGCGAAAAATGAAGTTTCTCCAATCTTCTCAAAACTCTGGATTCTGATAGAGGGCCATGAGACTTAAACCTGAGTGCAAAAATGGAGGCTCTAGACCCTTCCAGAGCTGAGATATCGAATCTCAAAATTTCGACCCGAAAAAAAAACGACAGTGGTACCCCTTACGTTTTTTTTTTTGGGCGAAAAATGAAGTTTCTCCAATCTTCTCAAAACTCTGGATTCTGATAGAGGGCCATGAGACTTAAACCTGAGTGCAAAAATGGAGGCTCTAGACCCTTCCAGAGCTGAGATATCGAATCTCAAAATTTCGACCCGAAAAAAAAACGACAGTGGTACCCCTTACGTTTTTTTTTTTGGGGCGAAAAATGAAGTTTCTCCAATCTTCTCAAAACTCTGGATTCTGATAGAGGGCCATGAGACTTAAACCTGAGTGCAAAAATGGAGGCTCTAGACCCTTCCAGAGCTGAGATATCGAATCTCAAAATTTCGACCCGAAAAAAAAACGACAGTGGTACCCCTTACGTTTTTTTTTTTTGGGCGAAAAATGAAGTTTCTCCAATCTTCTCAAAACTCTGGATTCTGATAGAGGGCCATGAGACTTAAACCTGAGTGCAAAAATGGAGGCTCTAGACCCTTCCAGAGCTGAGATATCGAATCTCAAAATTTCGACCCGAAAAAAAAACGACAGTGGTACCCCTTACGTTTTTTTTTTTGGGCGAAAAATGAAGTTTCTCCAATCTTCTCAAAACTCTGGATTCTGATAGAGGGCCATGAGACTTAAACCTGAGTGCAAAAATGGAGGCTCTAGACCCTTCCAGAGCTGAGATATCGAATCTCAAAATTTCGACCCGAAAAAAAAACGACAGTGGTACCCCTTACGTTTTTTTTTTTTGGGCGAAAAATGAAGTGTCTCCAATCTTCTCAAAACTCTGGATTCTGATAGAGGGCCATGAGACTTAAACCTGAGTGCAAAAATGGAGGCTCTAGACCCTTCCAGAGCTGAGATATCGAATCTCAAAATTTCGACCCGAAAAAAAAACGACAGTGGTACCCCTTACGTTTTTTTTTTTGGGCGAAAAATGAAGTGTCTCCAATCTTCTCAAAACTCTGGATTCTGATAGAGGGCCATGAGACTTAAACCTGAGTGCAAAAATGGAGGCTCTAGACCCTTCCAGAGCTGAGATATCGAATCTCAAAATTTCGACCCGAAAAAAAAACGACAGTGGTACCCCTTACGTTTTTTTTTTTGGGCGAAAAATGAAGTTTCTCCAATCTTCTCAAAACTCTGGATTCTGATAGAGGGCCATGAGACTTAAACCTGAGTGCAAAAATGGAGGCTCTAGACCCTTCCAGAGCTGAGATATCGAATCTCAAAATTTCGACCCGAAAAAAAAACGACAGTGGTACCCCTTACGTTTTTTTTTTTGGGCGAAAAATGAAGTTTCTCCAATCTTCTCAAAACTCTGGATTCTGATAGAGGGCCATGAGACTTAAACCTGAGTGCAAAAATGGAGGCTCTAGACCCTTCCAGAGCTGAGATATCGAATCTCAAAATTTCGACCCGAAAAAAAAACGACAGTGGTACCCCTTACGTTTTTTTTTTTGGGCGAAAAATGAAGTGTCTCCAATCTTCTCAAAACTCTGGATTCTGATAGAGGGCCATGAGACTTAAACCTGAGTGCAAAAATGGAGGCTCTAGACCCTTCCAGAGCTGAGATATCGAATCTCAAAATTTCGACCCGAAAAAAAAACGACAGTGGTACCCCTTACGTTTTTTTTTTTGGGCGAAAAATGAAGTGTCTCCAATCTTCTCAAAACTCTGGATTCTGATAGAGGGCCATGAGACTTAAACCTGAGTGCAAAAATGGAGGCTCTAGACCCTTCCAGAGCTGAGATATCGAATCTCAAAATTTCGACCCGAAAAAAAAACGACAGTGGTACCCCTTACGTTTTTTTTTTTTGGGCGAAAAATTAAGTTCTCCAATCTTCTCAAAACTCTGGATTCTGATAGAGGGCCATGAGACTTAAACCTGAGTGCAAAAATGGAGGCTCTAGACCCTTCCAGAGCTGAGATATCGAATCTCAAAATTTCGACCCGAAAAAAAAACGACAGTGGTACCCCTTACGTTTTTTTTTTTGGGCGAAAAATGAAGTGTCTCCAATCTTCTCAAAACTCTGGATTCTGATAGAGGGCCATGAGACTTAAACCTGAGTGCAAAAATGGAGGCTCTAGACCCTTCCAGAGCTGAGATATCGAATCTCAAAATTTCGACCCGAAAAAAAAACGACAGTGGTACCCCTTACGTTTTTTTTTTTTGGCGAAAAATGAAGTGTCTCCAATCTTCTCAAAACTCTGGATTCTGATAGAGGGCCATGAGACTTAAACCTGAGTGCAAAAATGGAGGCTCTAGACCCTTCCAGAGCTGAGATATCGAATCTCAAAATTTCGACCCGAAAAAAAAACGACAGTGGTACCCCTTACGTTTTTTTTTTGGGCGAAAAATGAAGTGTCTCCAATCTTCTCAAAACTCTGGATTCTGATAGAGGGCCATGAGACTTAAACCTGAGTGCAAAAATGGAGGCTCTAGACCCTTCCAGAGCTGAGATATCGAATCTCAAAATTTCGACCCGAAAAAAAAACGACAGTGGTACCCCTTACGTTTTTTTTTTTGGGCGAAAAATGAAGTGTCTCCAATCTTCTCAAAACTCTGGATTCTGATAGAGGGCCATGAGACTTAAACCTGAGTGCAAAAATGGAGGCTCTAGACCCTTCCAGAGCTGAGATATCGAATCTCAAAATTTCGACCCGAAAAAAAAACGACAGTGGTACCCCTTACGTTTTTTTTTTTTGGGCGAAAAATGAAGTGTCTCCAATCTTCTCAAAACTCTGGATTCTGATAGAGGGCCATGAGACTTAAACCTGAGTGCAAAAATGGAGGCTCTAGACCCTTCCAGAGCTGAGATATCGAATCTCAAAATTTCGACCCGAAAAAAAAAACGACAGTGGTACCCCTTACGTTTTTTTTTTTGGGCGAAAAATGAAGTGTCTCCAATCTTCTCAAAACTCTGGATTCTGATAGAGGGCCATGAGACTTAAACCTGAGTGCAAAAATGGAGGCTCTAGACCCTTCCAGAGCTGAGATATCGAATCTCAAAATTTCGACCCGAAAAAAAAACGACAGTGGTACCCCTTACGTTTTTTTTTTTGGGCGAAAAATGAAGTGTCTCCAATCTTCTCAAAACTCTGGATTCTGATAGAGGGCCATGAGACTTAAACCTGAGTGCAAAAATGGAGGCTCTAGACCCTTCCAGAGCTGAGATATCGAATCTCAAAATTTCGACCCGAAAAAAAAAACGACAGTGGTACCCCTTACGTTTTTTTTTTTGGGCGAAAAATGAAGTGTCTCCAATCTTCTCAAAACTCTGGATTCTGATAGAGGGCCATGAGACTTAAACCTGAGTGCAAAAATGGAGGCTCTAGACCCTTCCAGAGCTGAGATATCGAATCTCAAAATTTCGACCCGAAAAAAAAACGACAGTGGTACCCCTTACGTTTTTTTTTTTTGGGCGAAAAATGAAGTGTCTCCAATCTTCTCAAAACTCTGGATTCTGATAGAGGGCCATGAGACTTAAACCTGAGTGCAAAAATGGAGGCTCTAGACCCTTCCAGAGCTGAGATATCGAATCTCAAAATTTCGACCCGAAAAAAAACGACAGTGGTACCCCTTACGTTTTTTTTTTTGGGCGAAAAATGAAGTGTCTCCAATCTTCTCAAAACTCTGGATTCTGATAGAGGGCCATGAGACTTAAACCTGAGTGCAAAAATGGAGGCTCTAGACCCTTCCAGAGCTGAGATATCGAATCTCAAAATTTCGACCCGAAAAAAAAACGACAGTGGTACCCCTTACGTTTTTTTTTTGGGCGAAAAATGAAGTGTCTCCAATCTTCTCAAAACTCTGGATTCTGATAGAGGGCATGAGACTTAAACCTGAGTGCAAAAATGGAGGCTCTAGACCCTTCCAGAGCTGAGATATCGAATCTCAAAATTTCGACCCGAAAAAAAAACGACAGTGGTACCCCTTACGTTTTTTTTTTTTGGGCGAAAAATGAAGTGTCTCCAATCTTCTCAAAACTCTGGATTCTGATAGAGGGCCATGAGACTTAAACCTGAGTGCAAAAATGGAGGCTCTAGACCCTTCCAGAGCTGAGATATCGAATCTCAAAATTTCGACCCGAAAAAAAAACGACAGTGGTACCCCTTACGTTTTTTTTTTTGGGCGAAAAATGAAGTGTCTCCAATCTTCTCAAAACTCTGGATTCTGATAGAGGGCCATGAGACTTAAACCTGAGTGCAAAAATGGAGGCTCTAGACCCTTCCAGAGCTGAGATATCGAATCTCAAAATTTCGACCCGAAAAAAAAAACGACAGTGGTACCCCTTACGTTTTTTTTTTTGGGGCGAAAAATGAAGTGTCTCCAATCTTCTCAAAACTCTGGATTCTGATAGAGGGCCATGAGACTTAAACCTGAGTGCAAAAATGGAGGCTCTAGACCCTTCCAGAGCTGAGATATCGAATCTCAAAATTTCGACCGAAAAAAAAACGACAGTGGTACCCCTTACGTTTTTTTTTTGGGCGAAAATGAAGTGTCTCCAATCTTCTCAAAACTCTGGATTCTGATAGAGGGCCATGAGACTTAAACCTGAGTGCAAAAATGGAGGCTCTAGACCCTTCCAGAGCTGAGATATCGAATCTCAAAATTTCGACCCGAAAAAAAACGACAGTGGTACCCCTTACGTTTTTTTTTTTGGGCGAAAAATGAAGTGTCTCCAATCTTCTCAAAACTCTGGATTCTGATAGAGGCCATGAGACTTAAACCTGAGTGCAAAAATGGAGGCTCTAGACCCTTCCAGAGCTGAGATATCGAATCTCAAAATTTCGACCCGAAAAAAAAAACGACAGTGGTACCCTTACGTTTTTTTTTTGGGCGAAAAATGAAGTGTCTCCAATCTTCTCAAAACTCTGGATTCTGATAGAGGGCCATGAGACTTAAACCTGAGTGCAAAAATGGAGGCTCTAGACCCTTCCAGAGCTGAGATATCGAATCTCAAAATTTCGACCCGAAAAAAAAACGACAGTGGTACCCCTTACGTTTTTTTTTTTTGGGCGAAAAATGAAGTGTCTCCAATCTTCTCAAAACTCTGATTCTGATAGAGGGCCATGAGACTTAAACCTGAGTGCAAAAATGAGGCTCTAGACCCTTCCAGAGCGGAGATATCGAATCTCAAAATTTCGACCCGAAAAAAAACGACAGTGGTACCCCTTACGTTTTTTTTTTTGGGCGAAAAATG
>NW_024121354.1:47336-59855 GCF_016745375.1 Pimephales promelas | reverse complement strand
TTTGAGTTTCGATATCTCAGCTCTGGAAGGGTCTAGAGCCTCCTTTTTGCACTCAGGTCTAAGTCTCATGGCCCTCTATCAGAATCCAGAGTTTGGAGAGATTGGAGAAACTTAATTTTCGCCCCAAAAAAAAAAACGTAAGGGTACCACTGTCGTTTTTTTTTCGGGCCGAAATTTTGAGTTTCGATATCTCAGCTCTGGAAGGGGCTAGAGCCTCCATTTTTGCACTCAGGTCTAAGTCTCATGGCCCTCTATCAGGAATTTGGGAAGATTGGAGAAACTTAATTTTTCGCCCAAAAAAAAAAACGTAAGGGTACCACTGTCGTTTTTTTCGGGCCGAATTTTTGAGTTTCGATATCTCAGCTCTGGAAGGGGCTAGAGCCTCCATTTTTGCACTCAGGTCTAAGTCTCATGGCCCTCTATCAGAATTGGAAGATTGGAGAAACTTAATTTTTCGCCCCAAAAAAAAAAACGTAAGGGGTACCACTGTCGTTTTTTTTTTCGGCCGAATTTTTGAGTTTCGATATCTCAGCTCTGGAAGGGGCTAGAGCCTCCATTTTTGCACTCAGGTCTAAGTCTCATGGCCCTCTATCAGAATCCAGAGTTTTGGGAAGATTGGAGAAACTTAATTTTTCGCCCCAAAAAAAAAACGTAAGGGGTACCACTGTCGTTTTTTTTCGGGCCGAATTTTTGAGTTTCGATATCTCAGCTCTGGAAGGGGCTAGAGCCTCCATTTTTGCACTCAGGTCTAAGTCTCATGGCCCCTCTATCAGAATTTGGGAAGATTGGAGAAACTTAATTTTTCGCCCCCAAAAAAAAACCGTAAGGGGTACCACTGTCGTTTTTTTTTCGGGCCGAATTTTTGAGTTTCGATATCTCAGCTCTGGAAGGGGCTAGAGCCTCCATTTTTGCACTCAGGTCTAAGTCTCATGGCCCTCTATCAGAATTTGAGAAGATTGGAGAAACTTAATTTTCGCCCCAAAAAAAAAAAAACGTAAGGGGTACCACTGTCGTTTTTTTTCGGGCCGAATTTTTGAGTTTCGATATCTCAGCTCTGGAAGGGGCTAGAGCCTCCATTTTTGCACTCAGGTCTAAGTCTCATGGCCCTCTCTATCCAGATTTGGAAAGATTGGAGAAACTTAATTTTTCGCCCAAAAAAAAAAAACGTAAGGGGTACCACTGTCGTTTTTTTTTCGGGCCAATTTTTGAGTTTCGATATCTCAGCTCTGGAAGGGCTAGAGCCTCCATTTTTGCACTCAGGTCTAAGTCTCATGGCCCCTCTATCAGAATTTGGGAGATTGGAGAAACTTAATTTTTCGCCCAAAAAAAAAACGTAAGGGGTACCACTGTCGTTTTTTTTTTTCGGGCCGAATTTTTGAGTTTCGATATCTCAGCTCTGGAAGGGGCTAGAGCCTCCATTTTTGCACTCAGGTCTAAGTCTCATGGCCTCTATCAGAATCAGAGTTTTGGGAAGATTGGAGAAACTTAATTTTTCGCCCAAAAAAAAAACGTAAGGGGTACCACTGTCGTTTTTTTTTCGGGTCGAAATTTTGAGTTTCGATATCTCAGCTCTGGAAGGGCTAGAGCCTCCATTTTTGCACTCAGGTCTAAGTCTCATGGCCTCTATCAGAATCCAGAGTTTTGAGAAGATTGGGAAACTTAATTTTTCGCCCCAAAAAAAAAACGTAAGGGGTACCACTGTCTTTTTTTTTTTCGGGCCGAAATTTTGAGTTTCGATATCTCAGCTCTGGAGGGGTCTAGAGCCTCCATTTTTGCACTCAGGTCTAAGTCTCATGGCCCTCTATCAGAATCCAGAGTTTGGGAAGATTGGGGAAACTTAATTTTTCGCCCCAAAAAAAAACGTAAGGGGTAACACTGTCGTTTTTTTTTTCGGGTCGAAATTTTGAGTTTCGATATCTCAGCTCTGGAAGGGTCTAGAGCCTCCATTTTTGCACTCAGGTCTAAGTCTCATGGCCCTCTATCAGAATCCAGAGTTTTGAGAAGATTGGAGAAACTTAATTTTTCGCCCAAAAAAAAAAACGTAAGGGGTACCACTGTCGTTTTTTTTTCGGGTCGAAATTTTGAGTTTCGATATCTCAGCTCTGGAAGGGTCTAGAGCCTCCATTTTTGCACTCAGGTCTAAGTCTCATGGCCCTCTATCAGAATCCAGAGTTTTGAGAAGATTGGGGAAACTTAATTTTTCGCCCCCAAAAAAAAAACGTAAGGGGTAACACTGTCGTTTTTTTTTCGGGTCGAATTTTGAGTTTCGATATCTCAGCTCTGGAAGGGTCTAGAGCCTCCATTTTTGCACTCAGGTCTAAGTCTCATGGCCCTCTATCAGAATCCAGAGTTTTGAGAAGATTGGAGAAACTTAATTTTTCGCCCAAAAAAAAAAACGTAAGGGGTAACACTGTCGTTTTTTTTTTTCGGTCGAAATTTTGAGTTTCGATATCTCAGCTCTGGAAGGGTCTAGAGCCTCCATTTTTGCACTCAGGTCTAAGTCTCATGGCCCTCTATCAGAATCCAGAGTTTTGAGAAGATTGGGGAAACTTAATTTTTCGCCCAAAAAAAAAAACGTAAGGGGTAACACTGTCGTTTTTTTTTCGGGTCGAAATTTTGAGTTTCGATATCTCAGCTCTGGAAGGGTCTAGAGCCTCCATTTTTGCACTCAGGTCTAAGTCTCATGGCCCTCTATCAGAATCCAGAGTTTTGAGAAGATTGGGGAAACTTAATTTTTCGCCCAAAAAAAAAACGTAAGGGGTAACACTGTCGTTTTTTTTTTTCGGGTCGAAATTTTGAGTTTCGATATCTCAGCTCTGGAAGGGTCTAGAGCCTCCATTTTTGCACTCAGGTCTAAGTCTCATGGCCCTCTATCAGAATCCAGAGTTTTGAGAAGATTGGGGAAACTTAATTTTTCGCCCAAAAAAAAAACGTAAGGGGTAACACTGTCGTTTTTTTCGGGTCGAAATTTTGAGTTTCGATATCTCAGCTCTGGAAGGGTCTAGAGCCTCCATTTTTGCACTCAGGTCTAAGTCTCATGGCCCTCTATCAGAATCCAGAGTTTTGAGAAGATTGGGAAACTTAATTTTTCGCCCCAAAAAAAAAAACGTAAGGGGTAACACTGTCGTTTTTTTTAAGGGTCGAAATTTTTATTTTCGATATCTCAGCTCTGGAAGGGTCTAAAGCCTCCATTTTTGCACTCAGGTCTAAGTCTCATGGCCCTCTATCAGAATCCAGAGTTTTGAGAAGATTGGAGAAACTTAATTTTTCGCCCCCAAAAAAAAAACGTAAGGGGTACACTGTCGTTTTTTTTTCGGGTCGAAATTTTGAGTTTTGATATCTCAGCTCTGGAAGGGTCTAGAGCCTCCATTTTTGCACTCAGGTCTAAGTCTCATGGCCCTCTATCAGAATCCAGAGTTTTGAGAAGATTGGAGACACTTCATTTTTCGCCCCCAAAAAAAAAACGTAAGGGGTACCACTGTCGTTTTTTTTTCGGGTCGAAATTTTGAGATTCCATATCTCAGCTCTGGAAGGGTCTAGAGCCTCCATTTTTGCACTCAGGTCTAAGTCTCATGGCCCTCTATCAGAATCCAGAGTTTTGAGAAGATTGGATAAACTTTATTTTTCGCCCGAAAACGAAAAAAAACGAAAGGGGTAACACTGTCGTTTTTTTTTCGGGTTCGAAATTTTGAGTTTCGATATCTCAGCTCTGGAAGGGTCTAGAGCCTCCATTTTTGCACTCAGGTCTAAGTCTCATGGCCCTCTATCAGAATCCAGAGTTTTGAGAAGATTGGAGAAACTTTATTTTTCGCCCAAAAAAAAAAACGTAAGGGGTACCACTGTCGTTTTTTTTTTCGGGTCGAATTTTGAGTTTCGATATCTCAGCTCTGGAAGGGTCTAGAGCCTCCATTTTTGCACTCAGGTCTAAGTCTCATGGCCCTCTATCAGAATCCAGAGTTTTGAGAAGATTGGAGAAACTTAATTTTTCGCCCCAAAAAAAAACGTAAAGGGTACACTGTCGTTTTTTTTTTCGGGTCGAAATTTTGAGTTTCGATATCTCAGCTCTGGAAGGGTCTAGAGCCTCCATTTTTGCACTCAGGTCTAAGTCTCATGGCCCTCTATCAGAATCCAGAGTTTTGAGAAGATTGGGAAACTTAATTTTTCGCCCCAAAAAAAAAACGTAAGGGGTACCACTGTCGTTTTTTTTTCGGGTCGAAATTTTGAGTTTCGATATCTCAGCTCTGGAAGGGTCTAGAGCCTCCATTTTTGCACTCAGGTCTAAGTCTCATGGTCCTCTATCAGAATCCAGAGTTTTGAGAAGATTGGAGAAACGTAATTTTTCACCCAAAAAAAAAAAACGTAAGGGGTACCACTGTCGTTTTTTTTTCGGGTCGAAATTTTGAGTTTCGATATCTCAGCTCTGGAAGGGTCTAGAGCCTCCATTTTTGCACTCAGGTCTAAGTCTCATGGCCCTCTATCAGAATCCAGAGTTTTGAGAAGATTGGGAAACTTAATTTTTCGCCCAAAAAAAAAACGTAAGGGGTAACACTGTCGTTTTTTTTTCGGGTCGAAATTTTGAGTTTCGATATCTCAGCTCTGGAAGGGTCTAGAGCCTCCATTTTTGCACTCAGGTCTAAGTCTCATGGCCCTCTATCAGAATCCAGAGTTTTGAGAAGATTGGGAGAAACTTAATTTTTCGCCCAAAAAAAAAAACGTAAGGGGTACCACTGTCGTTTTTTTTTTCGGGTCGAAATTTTGAGTTTCGATATCTCAGCTCTGGAAGGGTCTAGAGCCTCCATTTTTGCACTCAGGTCTAAGTCTCATGGCCCTCTATCAGAATCCAGAGTTTTGAGAAGATTGGAGAAACTTAATTTTTCGCCCCCCAAAAAAAAACGTAAGGGGTAACACTGTCGTTTTTTTTTCGGGTCGAAATTTTGAGTTTCGATATCTCAGCTCTGGAAGGGTCTAGAGCCTCCATTTTTGCACTCAGGTCTAAGTCTCATGGCCCTCTATCAGAATCCAGAGTTTTGAGAAGATTGGAGAAACTTAATTTTTCGCCCAAAAAAAAAAACGTAAGGGGTAACACTGTCGTTTTTTTTTTCGGGTCGAAATTTTGAGTTTCGATATCTCAGCTCTGGAAGGGTCTAGAGCCTCCATTTTTGCACTCAGGTCTAAGTCTCATGGCCCTCTATCAGAATCCAGAGTTTTGAGAAGATTGGGAAACTTAATTTTTCGCCCCAAAAAAAAAACGTAAGGGGTAACCACTGTCGTTTTTTTTTTCGGGCGAAATTTTGAGTTTCGATATCTCAGCTCTGGAAGGGTCTAGAGCCTCCATTTTTGCACTCAGGTCTAAGTCTCATGGCCCTCTATCAGAATCCAGAGTTTTGAGAAGATTGGAGAAACTTAATTTTCCCCCCAAAAAAAAAACGTAAGGGGTAACACTGTCGTTTTTTTTTTCGGGCCGAAATTTTGAGTTTCGATATCTCAGCTCTGGAAGGGTCTAGAGCCTCCATTTTTGCACTCAGGTCTAAGTCTCATGGCCCTCTATCAGATCCAGAGTTTTGAGAAGATTGGAGAAACTTAATTTTTCGCCCCAAAAAAAAAACGTAAGGGGTACCACTGTCGTTTTTTTTTTCGGGTCGAAATTTTGAGTTTCGATATCTCAGCTCTGGAAGGGTCTAGAGCCTCCATTTTTGCACTCAGGTCTAAGTCTCATGGCCCTCTATCAGAATCCAGAGTTTTGAGAAGATTGGAGAAACTTAATTTTTCGCCCCAAAAAAAAACGTAAGGGGTACACTGTCGTTTTTTTTTCTGGTCGAATTTTTGAGTTTCGATATCTCAGCTCTGGAAGGGTCTAGAGCCTCATTTTTGCACTCAGGTCTAAGTCTCATGGCCCTCTATCAGAATCCAGAGTTTTGAGAAGATTGGAGAAACTTAATTTTTCGCCCCCAAAAAAAAAACGTAAGGGGTAACACTGTCGTTTTTTTTTCTTGGTCCGAAATTTTGAGTTTCGATCTCATCTCAGCCTGCACTCAGGTCTAAGTCTCATGGCCCTCTATCAGAATTTGGAAGATTGGAGAAACTTAATTTTTCGCCCAAAAAAAAACGTAAGGGGTACCACTGTCGTTTTTTTTTTCGGGCCGAATTTTTGAGTTTCGATATCTCAGCTCTGGAAGGGGCTAGAGCCTCCATTTTTGCACTCAGGTCTAAGTCTCATGGCCCTCTATCAGAATTTGGGAAGATTGGAGAAACTTAATTTTTCGCCCAAAAAAAAAAACGTAAGGGGTACCACTGTCGTTTTTTTTTTCGGGCCGAATTTTTGAGTTTCGATATCTCAGCTCTGGAAGGGGCTAGAGCCTCCATTTTTGCACTCAGGTCTAAGTCTCATGGCCCTCTATCAGAATTTGGGAAGATTGGAGAAACTTAATTTTTCGCCCAAAAAAAAAAACGTAAGGGGTACCACTGTCGTTTTTTTTTCGGGCCGAATTTTTGAGTTTCGATATCTCAGCTCTGGAAGGGGCTAGAGCCTCCATTTTTGCACTCAGGTCTAAGTCTCATGGCCCTCTATCATAATTTGGGAAGATTGGAGAAACTTAATTTTTCGCCCAAAAAAAAAAAACGTAAGGGGTACCACTGTCGTTTTTTTTTTCGGGCCGAATTTTTGAGTTTCGATATCTCAGCTCTGGAAGGGGCTAGAGCCTCCATTTTTGCACTCAGGTCTAAGTCTCATGGCCCTCTATCAGAATTTGGGAAGATTGGAGAAACTTAATTTTTCGCCCAAAAAAAAAACGTAAGGGGTACCACTGTCGTTTTTTTTTCGGGCCGAATTTTTGAGTTTCGATATCTCAGCTCTGGAAGGGGCTAGAGCCTCCATTTTTGCACTCAGGTCTAAGTCTCATGGCCCTCTATCAGAATTTGGGAAGATTGGAGAAACTTAATTTTTCGCCCAAAAAAAAAACGTAAGGGGTACCACTGTCGTTTTTTTTTCGGGCCGAATTTTTGAGTTTCGATATCTCAGCTCTGGAAGGGGCTAGAGCCTCCATTTTTGCACTCAGGTCTAAGTCTCATGGCCCTCTATCAGAATTTGGGAAGATTGGAGAAACTTAATTTTTCGCCCAAAAAAAAAACGTAAGGGGTACCACTGTCGTTTTTTTTTTCGGGCCGAATTTTTGAGTTTCGATATCTCAGCTCTGGAAGGGGCTAGAGCCTCCATTTTTGCACTCAGGTCTAAGTCTCATGGCCCTCTATCAGAATTTGAGAAGATTGGAGAAACTTAATTTTTCGCCCCAAAAAAAACGTAAGGGGTACCACTGTCGTTTTTTTTTCGGGCCGAATTTTTGAGTTTCGATATCTCAGCTCTGGAAGGGCTAGAGCCTCCATTTTTGCACTCAGGTCTAAGTCTCATGGCCCTCTATCAGAATTTGGGAAGATTGGAGAAACTTAATTTTTCGCCCCCAAAAAAAAAACGTAAGGGGTACCACTGTCGTTTTTTTTTCGGGCCGAATTTTTGAGTTTCGATATCTCAGCTCTGGAAGGGGCTAGAGCCTCCATTTTTGCACTCAGGTCTAAGTCTCATGGCCCTCTATCAGAATTTGGGAAGATTGGAGAAACTTAATTTTTCGCCAAAAAAAAAAACGTAAGGGGTACCACTGTCGTTTTTTTTTCGGGCCGAATTTTTGAGTTTCGATATCTCAGCTCTGGAAGGGGCTAGAGCCTCCATTTTTGCACTCAGGTCTAAGTCTCATGGCCCTCTATCAGAATTTGGGAAGATTGGAGAAACTTAATTTTTCGCCCAAAAAAAAAAACGTAAGGGGTACCACTGTCGTTTTTTTTTCGGGCCGAATTTTTGAGTTTCGATATCTCAGCTCTGGAAGGGGCTAGAGCCTCCATTTTTGCACTCAGGTCTAAGTCTCATGGCCCTCTATCAGAATTTGGGAAGATTGGAGAAACTTAATTTTTCGCCCAAAAAAAAAAACGTAAGGGGTACCACTGTCGTTTTTTTTTCGGGCCGAATTTTTGAGTTTCGATATCTCAGCTCTGGAAGGGGCTAGAGCCTCCATTTTTGCACTCAGGTCTAAGTCTCATGGCCCTCTATCAGAATTTGGGAAGATTGGAGAAACTTAATTTTTCGCCCCAAAAAAAAAACGTAAGGGGTACCACTGTCGTTTTTTTTTCGGGCCGAATTTTTGAGTTTCGATATCTCAGCTCTGGAAGGGGCTAGAGCCTCCATTTTTGCACTCAGGTCTAAGTCTCATGGCCCTCTATCAGAATTTGGGAAGATTGGAGAAACTTAATTTTTCGCCCAAAAAAAAAAACGTAAGGGGTACCACTGTCGTTTTTTTTTCGGGCCGAATTTTTGAGTTTCGATATCTCAGCTCTGGAAGGGGCTAGAGCCTCCATTTTTGCACTCAGGTCTAAGTCTCATGGCCCTCTATCAGAATTTGGGAAGATTGGAGAAACTTAATTTTTCGCCCAAAAAAAAAAACGTAAGGGGTACCACTGTCGTTTTTTTTTCGGGCCGAATTTTTGAGTTTCGATATCTCAGCTCTGGAAGGGGCTAGAGCCTCCATTTTTGCACTCAGGTCTAAGTCTCATGGCCCTCTATCAGAATTTGGGAAGATTGGAGAAACTTAATTTTTCGCCCAAAAAAAAAACGTAAGGGGTACCACTGTCGTTTTTTTTTCGGGCCGAATTTTTGAGTTTCGATATCTCAGCTCTGGAAGGGGCTAGAGCCTCCATTTTTGCACTCAGGTCTAAGTCTCATGGCCCTCTATCAGAATTTGGGAAGATTGGAGAAACTTAATTTTTCGCCCAAAAAAAAAACGTAAGGGGTACCACTGTCGTTTTTTTTTCGGGCCGAATTTTTGAGTTTCGATATCTCAGCTCTGGAAGGGGCTAGAGCCTCCATTTTTGCACTCAGGTCTAAGTCTCATGGCCCTCTATCAGAATTTGGGAAGATTGGAGAAACTTAATTTTTCGCCCAAAAAAAAAACGTAAGGGGTACCACTGTCGTTTTTTTTTCGGGCCGAATTTTTGAGTTTCGATATCTCAGCTCTGGAAGGGGCTAGAGCCTCCATTTTTGCACTCAGGTCTAAGTCTCATGGCCCTCTATCAGAATTTGGGAAGATTGGAGAAACTTAATTTTTCGCCCAAAAAAAAAACGTAAGGGGTACCACTGTCGTTTTTTTTTTCGGGCCGAATTTTTGAGTTTCGATATCTCAGCTCTGGAAGGGGCTAGAGCCTCCATTTTTGCACTCAGGTCTAAGTCTCATGGCCCTCTATCAGAATTTGGGAAGATTGGAGAAACTTAATTTTTCGCCCAAAAAAAAAAACGTAAGGGGTACCACTGTCGTTTTTTTTTTCGGGCCGAATTTTTGAGTTTCGATATCTCAGCTCTGGAAGGGGCTAGAGCCTCCATTTTTGCACTCAGGTCTAAGTCTCATGGCCCTCTATCAGAATTTGGGAAGATTGGAGAAACTTAATTTTTCGCCCAAAAAAAAAACGTAAGGGGTACCACTGTCGTTTTTTTTTCGGGCCGAATTTTTGAGTTTCGATATCTCAGCTCTGGAAGGGGCTAGAGCCTCCATTTTTGCACTCAGGTCTAAGTCTCATGGCCCTCTATCAGAATTTGGGAAGATTGGAGAAACTTAATTTTTCGCCCAAAAAAAAAACGTAAGGGGTACCACTGTCGTTTTTTTTTCGGGCCGAATTTTTGAGTTTCGATATCTCAGCTCTGGAAGGGGCTAGAGCCTCCATTTTTGCACTCAGGTCTAAGTCTCATGGCCCTCTATCAGAATTTGGGAAGATTGGAGAAACTTAATTTTTCGCCCAAAAAAAAAAACGTAAGGGGTACCACTGTCGTTTTTTTTTCGGGCCGAATTTTTGAGTTTCGATATCTCAGCTCTGGAAGGGGCTAGAGCCTCCATTTTTGCACTCAGGTCTAAGTCTCATGGCCCTCTATCAGAATTTGGGAAGATTGGAGAAACTTAATTTTTCGCCCAAAAAAAAAAACGTAAGGGGTACCACTGTCGTTTTTTTTTCGGGCCGAATTTTTGAGTTTCGATATCTCAGCTCTGGAAGGGGCTAGAGCCTCCATTTTTGCACTCAGGTCTAAGTCTCATGGCCCTCTATCAGAATTTGGGAAGATTGGAGAAACTTAATTTTTCGCCCAAAAAAAAAAACGTAAGGGGTACCACTGTCGTTTTTTTTTCGGGCCGAATTTTTGAGTTTCGATATCTCAGCTCTGGAAGGGGCTAGAGCCTCCATTTTTGCACTCAGGTCTAAGTCTCATGGCCCTCTATCAGAATTTGGGAAGATTGGAGAAACTTAATTTTTCGCCCAAAAAAAAAACGTAAGGGGTACCACTGTCGTTTTTTTTTCGGGCCGAATTTTTGAGTTTCGATATCTCAGCTCTGGAAGGGGCTAGAGCCTCCATTTTTGCACTCAGGTCTAAGTCTCATGGCCCTCTATCAGAATTTGGGAAGATTGGAGAAACTTAATTTTTCGCCCAAAAAAAAAACGTAAGGGGTACCACTGTCGTTTTTTTTTCGGGCCGAATTTTTGAGTTTCGATATCTCAGCTCTGGAAGGGGCTAGAGCCTCCATTTTTGCACTCAGGTCTAAGTCTCATGGCCCTCTATCAGAATCCAGAGTTTTGGGAAGATTGGAGAAACTTAATTTTTCGCCCAAAAAAAAAACGTAAGGGGTACCACTGTCGTTTTTTTTTCGGGCCGAATTTTTGAGTTTCGATATCTCAGCTCTGGAAGGGTCTAGAGCCTCCATTTTTGCACTCAGGTCTAAGTCTCATGGCCCTCTATCAGAATCCAGAGTTTTGGGAAGATTGGAGAAACTTAATTTTTCGCCCCAAAAAAAAACGTAAGGGGTACCACTGTCGTTTTTTTTTTTTCGGGCCGAAATTTTGAGTTTCGATATCTCAGCTCTGGAAGGGTCTAGAGCCTCCATTTTTGCACTCAGGTCTAAGTCTCATGGCCCTCTATCAGAATCCAGAGTTTGAGAAGATTGGAGAAACTTAATTTTTCGCCCCAAAAAAAAAAAACGTAAGGGGTAACACTGTCGTTTTTTTTTTCGGGCCGAAATTTTGAGTTTCGATATCTCAGCTCTGGAAGGGGCTAGAGCCTCCATTTTTGCACTCAGGTCTAAGTCTCATGGCCCTCTATCAGAATCCAGAGTTTGAGAAGATTGGGGAAACTTAATTTTTCGCCCCAAAAAAAAAACGTAAGGGGTAACCACTGTCGTTTTTTTTTTCGGCCGAAATTTTGAGTTTCGATATCTCAGCTCTGGAAGGGGCTAGAGCCTCCATTTTTGCACTCAGGTCTAAGTCTTATGGCCCTCTATCAAGAATCCAGAGTTTTGAGAAGATTGGGGATACTTAATTTTTCGTTTTCCGGTGGAGGAGGCTCATGATGGCTGAATGCTGTCATCAAAGGCTTTGAATGAGTATACTACAGAAATGGATAACAAAATCTATTAAATCTTAAGTTGTAGTTTATTTGAATGATTGTACATTCAATCAGAGAAATTACAACACTTTTCTGATTCTTGATTTCTGTGCATTTTCTGCAGAGCTTTTGTGGTGGAGCAGGACCTCAAGGAAAGATGATGACAGCATTTGTTTTAGGGATTTTACTCAAATATAAAGTAAGGTTATTTTTAATACATAATCAAATGACATTGTGCTGAAAAGACTGTTTTGTGTAATGTTTTTGTATTTTTGTAGGGAGCTGAAATGTCTGCAGATGGTGCGAGCACTGAGATAGGAGCCCAGAGTGAATCCTGGAAGTGGTCCCATGGATGAGACCCTCCATCGCTCCACCTGCCCTTATGATACCCTCCATCTCTCATCTGCCCTTACGAACCCTCTATCGCTCCACCTGCCTTATTGCCTCAGATTTGTGAAGCGCAGCGCACAGTCACAACTCTGGTGAATTCAGGCAGATGGGAACCGCTGTGTTGAGTCGGCAGGAGGATGAGGTGTTCAGCGCCTGTAAATGCATGCTTTGTAGTTTGAATAAGCTTTCATGTGTTGTTGACTTGTATATGCATTTGTTTATTGTGATGGTTACTTTTATTTGTTCTTTTACTCATTTATTCATGTTCTTATTGTTGTCAGATTATATAAAACTATATTATTTTAATTAATGTATGCATTAATTTCATCGATTGACTGACAATTGATGTTTCACTGCATTTAGCAATATTCATGATAAACTGTCATATGACAAAACAATTACATTTTGCTTTTTTTATTAAATTATATTTTTAGTAAATAAAAAGGCTATATAATTAAGTATTGTCAGCAATTAATATTATATTTTGCTTTTTTAAGTTTGGGTGGGCCTAAAAATGCAATTCATTCTGAAGTAATATTCATTTTAAGCAATGATACTTGCATTTTTTGAGTTTAAAATTCAACAGTTTCTCCGAAGGAGAGGTCTTTTGCTGCCGTCTCCTTTGTGCAAGGACATTTGCAAACGGAGGGGAAAACTGTTCCAGGTTGTGC
>NW_024121354.1:21562-46836 GCF_016745375.1 Pimephales promelas | reverse complement strand
TACTGTCGTTTTTTTAGACTTAAACCTGAGTGCAAAAAATGGGAGGCTCTAGACCCTTCCAGAGCTGAGATATCGAATCTCAAAATTTCGACCCCGAAAAAAAAACGACAGTGGTACCCTTACGTTTTTTTTTTTTTGGCGAAAAATGAAGTGTCTCCAATCTTCTCAAAACTCTGGATTCTGATAGAGGGCCATGAGACTTAAACCTGAGTGCAAAAATGGAGGCTCTAGACCCTTCCAGAGCTGAGATATCGAATCTCAAAATTTCGACCCGAAAAAAAAACGACAGTGGTACCCCTTACGTTTTTTTTTTTGTTGGCGAAAATGAAGTGTCTCCAATCTTCTCAAAACTCTGGATTCTGATAGAGGGCCATGAGACTTAAACCTGAGTGCAAAAATGGAGGCTCTAGACCCTTCCAGAGCTGAGATATCGAATCTCAAAATTTCGACCCGAAAAAAAAAACGACAGTGGTACCCCTTACGTTTTTTTTTTGGGCGAAAAATGAAGTGTCTCAATCTTCTCAAAACTCTGGATTCTGATAGAGGGCCAGACTTAAACCTGAGTGCAAAAATGGAGGCTCTAGACCCTTCCAGAGCTGAGATATCGAATCTCAAAATTTCGACCCGAAAAAAAAAACGACAGTGGTACCCCTTACGTTTTTTTTTTTTGGGCGAAAAATGAAGTGTCTCCAATCTTCTCAAAACTCTGGATTCTGATAGAGGGCCATGAGACTTAAACCTGAGTGCAAAAATGGAGGCTCTAGACCCTTCCAGAGCTGAGATATCGAAACTCAAAATTTCGACCCGAAAAAAAAACGACAGTGGTACCCTTACTTTTTTTTTTTTGGGCGAAAAATGAAGTGTCTCCAATCTTCTCAAAACTCTGGATTCTGATAGAGGGCCATGAGACTTAAACCTGAGTGCAAAAATGGAGGCTCTAGACCCTTCCAGAGCTGAGATATCGAATCTCAAAAATTCGACCCCCAAAAAAAACGACAGTGGTACCCCTTACGTTTTTTTTTTGGGGCGAAAAATGAAGTGTCTCCAATCTTCTCAAAACTCTGGATTCTGATAGAGGGCCATGAGACTTAAACCTGAGTGCAAAAATGGAGGCTCTAGACCCTTCCAGAGCTGAGATATCGAATCTCAAAATTTCGACCGAAAAAAAAACGACAGTGGTACCCCTTACGTTTTTTTTTTTGGGCGAAAAATTAAGGTCTCCAATCTTCTCAAAACTCTGGATTCTGATAGAGGGCCATGAGACTTAAACCTGAGTGCAAAAATGGAGGCTCTAGACCCTTCCAGAGCTGAGATATCGAAACTCAAAATTTCGACCCGAAAAAAAAACGACAGTGGTACCCCTTACGTTTTTTTTTTTGGGCGAAAAATGAAGTGTCTCCAATCTTCTCAAAAACTCTGGATTCTGATAGAGGGCCATGAGACTTAAACCTGAGTGCAAAAATGGAGGCTCTAGACCCTTCCAGAGCTGAGATATCGAAACTCAAAATTTCGACCCGAAAAAAAAAACGACAGTGGTACCCCTTACGTTTTTTTTTTTTGGGGCGAAAAATTAAGTTTCTCCAATCTTCTCAAAACTCTGGATTCTGATAGAGGGCCATGAGACTTAAACCTGAGTGCAAAAATGGAGGCTCTAGACCCTTCCAGAGCTGAGATATCGAAACTCAAAATTTCGACCCGAAAAAAAAACGACAGTGGTACCCCTTACGTTTTTTTTTTGGGCGAAAAATGAAGTGTCTCCAATCTTCTCAAAACTCTGGATTCTGATAGAGGCCATGAGACTTAAACCTGAGTGCAAAAATGGAGGCTCTAGACCCTTCCAGAGCTGAGATATCGAATCTCAAATTTCGACGAAAAAAAAAACGACAGTGGTACCCCTTACGTTTTTTTTTTTTGGGGCGAAAAATGAAGTGTCTCCAATCTTCTCAAAACTCTGGATTCTGATAGAGGGCCATGAGACTTAAACCTGAGTGCAAAAATGGAGGCTCTAGACCCTTCCAGAGCTGAGATATATCGAATCTCAAAATTCGACCCGAAAAAAAAAACGACAGTGGTACCCCTTACGTTTTTTTTTTTTGGGCGAAAAATGAAGTGTCTCCAATCTTCTCAAAACTCTGGATTCTGATAGAGGGCCATGAGACTTAAACCTGAGTGCAAAAATGGAGGCTCTAGACCCTTCCAGAGCTGAGATATCGAATCTCAAAATTTCGACCCGAAAAAAAAACGACAGTGGTACCCTTACGTTTTTTTTTTTGGGCGAAAAATGAAGTGTCTCCAATCTTCTCAAAACTCTGGATTCTGATAGAGGCCATGAGACTTAAACCTGAGTGCAAAAATGGAGGCTCTAGACCCTTCCAGAGCTGAGATATCGAATCTCAAAATTTCGACCCGAAAAAAAAAACGACAGTGGTACCCCTTACGTTTTTTTTTTTGGGCGAAAAATGAAGTGTCTCCAATCTTCTCAAAACTCTGGATTCTGATAGAGGGCCATGAGACTTAAACCTGAGTGCAAAAATGGAGGCTCTAGACCCTTCCAGAGCTGAGATATCGAATCTCAAAATTTCGACCCAAAAAAAAAACGACAGTGGTACCCCTTACGTTTTTTTTTTTGGGCGAAAAATGAAGTGTCTCCAATCTTCTCAAAACTCTGGATTCTGATAGAGGGCCATGAGACTTAAACCTGAGTGCAAAAATGGAGGCTCTAGACCCTTCCAGAGCTGAGATATCGAATCTCAAAATTTCGACCCCAAAAAAAAACGACAGTGGTACCCCTTACGTTTTTTTTTTTGGGCGAAAAATGAAGTGTCTCCAATCTTCTCAAAACTCTGGATTCTGATAGAGGCCATGAGACTTAAACCTGAGTGCAAAAATGGAGGCTCTAGACCCTTCCAGAGCTGAGATATCGAAACTCAAAAATTCGACCCCCAAAAAAAACGACAGTGGTACTGTCGTTTTTTTTAGACTTAAACCTGAGTGCAAAAATGGAGGCTCTAGACCCTTCCAGAGCTGAGATATAGAATCTCAAAATTTCGACCCGAAAAAAAAACGACAGTGGTACCCCTTACGTTTTTTTTTTGGGGCGAAAAATGAAGTTTCTCCAATCTTCTCAAAACTCTGGATTCTGATAGAGGGCCATGAGACTTAAACCTGAGTGCAAAAATGGAGGCTCTAGACCCTTCCAGAGCTGAGATATCGAATCTCAAAATTTCGACCCGAAAAAAAAAACGACAGTGGTACCCCTTACGTTTTTTTTTTTTTGGGCGAAAAATGAAGTGTCTCCAATCTTCTCAAAACTCTGGATTCTGATAGAGGGCCATGAGACTTAACCTGAGTGCAAAAATGGAGGCTCTAGACCCTTCCAGAGCTGAGATATCGAATCTCAAAATTTCGACCCGAAAAAAAAACGACAGTGGTACCCCTTACGTTTTTTTTTTTTGGGCGAAAAATGAAGTTTCTCCAATCTTCTCAAAACTCTGGATTCTGATAGAGGGCCATGAGACTTAAACCTGAGTGCAAAAATGGAGGCTCTAGACCCTTCCAGAGCTGAGATATCGAATCTCAAAATTTCGACCCGAAAAAAAAAACGACAGTGGTACCCCTTACGTTTTTTTTTTTGGGCGAAAAATGAAGTTTCTCCAATCTTCTCAAAACTCTGGATTCTGATAGAGGGCCATGAGACTTAAACCTGAGTGCAAAAATGGAGGCTCTAGACCCTTCCAGAGCTGAGATATCGAATCTCAAAATTTCGACCCGAAAAAAAAACGACAGTGGTACCCCTTACGTTTTTTTTTTTGGGCGAAAAATGAAGTTTCTCCAATCTTCTCAAAACTCTGGATTCTGATAGAGGGCCATGAGACTTAAACCTGAGTGCAAAAATGGAGGCTCTAGACCCTTCCAGAGCTGAGATATCGAAACTCAAAATTTCGACCCCCAAAAAAAAACGACAGTGGTACCCCTTACGTTTTTTTTTTTGGGCGAAAAATGAAGTTCTCCAATCTTCTCAAAACTCTGGATTCTGATAGAGGGCCATGAGACTTAAACCTGAGTGCAAAAATGGAGGCTCTAGACCCTTCCAGAGCTGAGATATCGAAATCTCAAAATTTCGACCCGAAAAAAAAACGACAGTGGTACCCCTTACGTTTTTTTTTTTGGGCGAAAAATGAAGTGTCTCCAATCTTCTCAAAACTCTGGATTCTGATAGAGGGCCATGAGACTTAAACCTGAGTGCAAAAATGGAGGCTCTAGACCCTTCCAGAGCTGAGATATCGAATCTCAAAATTTCGACCCGAAAAAAAAACGACAGTGGTACCCCTTACGTGGTAATGTCGTTTTTTCTAAACTCTAACTCTGATTCATGAGACTTAAACCTGAGTGCAAAAATGGAGGCTCTAGACCCTTCCAGAGCTGAGATATCGAATCTCAAAATTTCGACCCGAAAAAAAAACGACAGTGGTACCCCTTACGTTTTTTTTTTTTGGGCGAAAAATGAAGTGTCTCCAATCTTCTCAAAACTCTGGATTCTGATAGAGGGCCATGAGACTTAAACCTGAGTGCAAAAATGGAGGCTCTAGACCCTTCCAGAGCTGAGATATCGAATCTCAAAATTTCGACCCGAAAAAAAAACGACAGTGGTACCCCTTACGTTTTTTTTTTTTGGGCGAAAAATTAAGTTTCTCCAATCTTCTCAAAACTCTGGATTCTGATAGAGGGCCATGAGACTTAAACCTGAGTGCAAAAATGGAGGCTCTAGACCCTTCCAGAGCTGAGATATCGAATCTCAAAATTTCGACCCGAAAAAAAAACGACAGTGGTACCCCTTACGTTTTTTTTTTTTGGGCGAAAAATGAAGTGTCTCCAATCTTCTCAAAACTCTGGATTCTGATAGAGGGCCATGAGACTTAAACCTGAGTGCAAAAATGGAGGCTCTAGACCCTTCCAGAGCTGAGATATCGAATCTCAAAATTTCGACCCGAAAAAAAAACGACAGTGGTACCCCTTACGTTTTTTTTTTTTGGGCGAAAAATGAAGTGTCTCCAATCTTCTCAAAACTCTGGATTCTGATAGAGGGCCATGAGACTTAAACCTGAGTGCAAAAATGGAGGCTCTAGACCCTTCCAGAGCTGAGATATCGAATCTCAAAATTTCGACCCGAAAAAAAAACGACAGTGGTACCCCTTACGTTTTTTTTTTTTGGGCGAAAAATGAAGTGTCTCCAATCTTCTCAAAACTCTGGATTCTGATAGAGGGCCATGAGACTTAAACCTGAGTGCAAAAATGGAGGCTCTAGACCCTTCCAGAGCTGAGATATCGAATCTCAAAATTTCGACCCGAAAAAAAAACGACAGTGGTACCCCTTACGTTTTTTTTTTTGGGCGAAAAATGAAGTGTCTCCAATCTTCTCAAAACTCTGGATTCTGATAGAGGGCCATGAGACTTAAACCTGAGTGCAAAAATGGAGGCTCTAGACCCTTCCAGAGCTGAGATATCGAATCTCAAAATTTCGACCCGAAAAAAAAACGACAGTGGTACCCCTTACGTTTTTTTTTTTTGGGCGAAAAATGAAGTGTCTCCAATCTTCTCAAAACTCTGGATTCTGATAGAGGGCCATGAGACTTAAACCTGAGTGCAAAAATGGAGGCTCTAGACCCTTCCAGAGCTGAGATATCGAATCTCAAAATTTCGACCCGAAAAAAAAACGACAGTGGTACCCCTTACGTTTTTTTTTTTTGGGCGAAAAATGAAGTGTCTCCAATCTTCTCAAAACTCTGGATTCTGATAGAGGGCCATGAGACTTAAACCTGAGTGCAAAAATGGAGGCTCTAGACCCTTCCAGAGCTGAGATATCGAATCTCAAAATTTCGACCCGAAAAAAAAACGACAGTGGTACCCCTTACGTTTTTTTTTTTTGGGCGAAAAATGAAGTGTCTCCAATCTTCTCAAAACTCTGGATTCTGATAGAGGGCCATGAGACTTAAACCTGAGTGCAAAAATGGAGGCTCTAGACCCTTCCAGAGCTGAGATATCGAATCTCAAAATTTCGACCCGAAAAAAAAACGACAGTGGTACCCCTTACGTTTTTTTTTTTGGGCGAAAAATGAAGTGTCTCCAATCTTCTCAAAACTCTGGATTCTGATAGAGGGCCATGAGACTTAAACCTGAGTGCAAAAATGGAGGCTCTAGACCCTTCCAGAGCTGAGATATCGAATCTCAAAATTTCGACCCGAAAAAAAAACGACAGTGGTACCCCTTACGTTTTTTTTTTTGGGCGAAAAATGAAGTGTCTCCAATCTTCTCAAAACTCTGGATTCTGATAGAGGGCCATGAGACTTAAACCTGAGTGCAAAAATGGAGGCTCTAGACCCTTCCAGAGCTGAGATATCGAATCTCAAAATTTCGACCCGAAAAAAAAACGACAGTGGTACCCCTTACGTTTTTTTTTTGGGCGAAAAATGAAGTGTCTCCAATCTTCTCAAAACTCTGGATTCTGATAGAGGGCCATGAGACTTAAACCTGAGTGCAAAAATGGAGGCTCTAGACCCTTCCAGAGCTGAGATATCGAATCTCAAAATTTCGACCCGAAAAAAAAAACGACAGTGGTACCCCTTACGTTTTTTTTTTTTGGGCGAAAAATGAAGTGTCTCCAATCTTCTCAAAACTCTGGATTCTGATAGAGGGCCATGAGACTTAAACCTGAGTGCAAAAATGGAGGCTCTAGACCCTTCCAGAGCTGAGATATCGAATCTCAAAATTTCGACCCGAAAAAAAAACGACAGTGGTACCCCTTACGTTTTTTTTTTTGGGCGAAAAATGAAGTGTCTCCAATCTTCTCAAAACTCTGGATTCTGATAGAGGGCCATGAGACTTAAACCTGAGTGCAAAAATGGAGGCTCTAGACCCTTCCAGAGCTGAGATATCGAATCTCAAAATTTCGACCCGAAAAAAAAACGACAGTGGTACCCCTTACGTTTTTTTTTTTTGGGCGAAAAATGAAGTGTCTCCAATCTTCTCAAAACTCTGGATTCTGATAGAGGGCCATGAGACTTAAACCTGAGTGCAAAAATGGAGGCTCTAGACCCTTCCAGAGCTGAGATATCGAATCTCAAAATTTCGACCCGAAAAAAAAACGACAGTGGTACCCCTTACGTTTTTTTTTTTGGGCGAAAAATGAAGTGTCTCCAATCTTCTCAAAACTCTGGATTCTGATAGAGGGCCATGAGACTTAAACCTGAGTGCAAAAATGGAGGCTCTAGACCCTTCCAGAGCTGAGATATCGAATCTCAAAATTTCGACCCGAAAAAAAAACGACAGTGGTACCCCTTACGTTTTTTTTTTTGGGCGAAAAATGAAGTGTCTCCAATCTTCTCAAAACTCTGGATTCTGATAGAGGGCCATGAGACTTAAACCTGAGTGCAAAAATGGAGGCTCTAGACCCTTCCAGAGCTGAGATATCGAATCTCAAAATTTCGACCCGAAAAAAAAACGACAGTGGTACCCCTTACGTTTTTTTTTTTGGGCGAAAAATGAAGTGTCTCCAATCTTCTCAAAACTCTGGATTCTGATAGAGGGCCATGAGACTTAAACCTGAGTGCAAAAATGGAGGCTCTAGACCCTTCCAGAGCTGAGATATCGAATCTCAAAATTTCGACCCGAAAAAAAAACGACAGTGGTACCCCTTACGTTTTTTTTTTTGGGCGAAAAATGAAGTGTCTCCAATCTTCTCAAAACTCTGGATTCTGATAGAGGGCCATGAGACTTAAACCTGAGTGCAAAAATGGAGGCTCTAGACCCTTCCAGAGCTGAGATATCGAATCTCAAAATTTCGACCCGAAAAAAAAACGACAGTGGTACCCCTTACGTTTTTTTTTTTGGGCGAAAAATGAAGTGTCTCCAATCTTCTCAAAACTCTGGATTCTGATAGAGGGCCATGAGACTTAAACCTGAGTGCAAAAATGGAGGCTCTAGACCCTTCCAGAGCTGAGATATCGAAACTCAAAATTTCGACCCGAAAAAAAAACGACAGTGGTACCCCTTACGTTTTTTTTTTGGGCGTTTCTCCAATCTTCTCAAAACTCTGGATTCTGATAGAGGGCCATGAGACTTAAACCTGAGTGCAAAAATGGAGGCTCTAGACCCTTCCAGAGCTGAGATATCGAATCTCAAAATTTCGACCCGAAAAAAAAACGACAGTGGTACCCCTTACGTTTTTTTTTTTGGGCGAAAAATGAAGTGTCTCCAATCTTCTCAAAACTCTGGATTCTGATAGAGGGCCATGAGACTTAAACCTGAGTGCAAAAATGGAGGCTCTAGACCCTTCCAGAGCTGAGATATCGAAACTCAAAATTTCGACCCGAAAAAAAAACGACAGTGGTACCCCTTACGTTTTTTTTTTGGGCGTTTCTTTGAGACTTAAACCTGAGTGCAAAAATGGAGGCTCTAGACCCTTCCAGAGCTGAGATATCGAATCTCAAAATTTCGACCCGAAAAAAAAACGACAGTGGTACCCCTTACGTTTTTTTTTTTTGGGCGAAAAATGAAGTGTCTCCAATCTTCTCAAAACTCTGGATTCTGATAGAGGGCCATGAGACTTAAACCTGAGTGCAAAAATGGAGGCTCTAGACCCTTCCAGAGCTGAGATATCGAATCTCAAAATTTCGACCCGAAAAAAAAACGACAGTGGTACCCCTTACGTTTTTTTTTTTTGGGCGAAAAATGAAGTGTCTCCAATCTTCTCAAAACTCTGGATTCTGATAGAGGGCCATGAGACTTAAACCTGAGTGCAAAAATGGAGGCTCTAGACCCTTCCAGAGCTGAGATATCGAATCTCAAAATTTCGACCCGAAAAAAAAACGACAGTGGTACCCCTTACGTTTTTTTTTTTGGGCGAAAAATGAAGTGTCTCCAATCTTCTCAAAACTCTGGATTCTGATAGAGGGCCATGAGACTTAAACCTGAGTGCAAAAATGGAGGCTCTAGACCCTTCCAGAGCTGAGATATCGAATCTCAAAATTTCGACCCGAAAAAAAAACGACAGTGGTACCCCTTACGTTTTTTTTTTTGGGCGAAAAATGAAGTGTCTCCAATCTTCTCAAAACTCTGGATTCTGATAGAGGGCCATGAGACTTAAACCTGAGTGCAAAAATGGAGGCTCTAGACCCTTCCAGAGCTGAGATATCGAATCTCAAAATTTCGACCCGAAAAAAAAACGACAGTGGTACCCCTTACGTTTTTTTTTTTGGGCGAAAAATGAAGTGTCTCCAATCTTCTCAAAACTCTGGATTCTGATAGAGGGCCATGAGACTTAAACCTGAGTGCAAAAATGGAGGCTCTAGACCCTTCCAGAGCTGAGATATCGAATCTCAAAATTTCGACCCGAAAAAAAAACGACAGTGGTACCCCTTACGTTTTTTTTTTTGGGCGAAAAATGAAGTGTCTCCAATCTTCTCAAAACTCTGGATTCTGATAGAGGGCCATGAGACTTAAACCTGAGTGCAAAAATGGAGGCTCTAGACCCTTCCAGAGCTGAGATATCGAATCTCAAAATTTCGACCCGAAAAAAAAACGACAGTGGTACCCCTTACGTTTTTTTTTTTTGGGCGAAAAATGAAGTGTCTCCAATCTTCTCAAAACTCTGGATTCTGATAGAGGGCCATGAGACTTAAACCTGAGTGCAAAAATGGAGGCTCTAGACCCTTCCAGAGCTGAGATATCGAATCTCAAAATTTCGACCCGAAAAAAAAACGACAGTGGTACCCCTTACGTTTTTTTTTTTTGGGCGAAAAATGAAGTGTCTCCAATCTTCTCAAAACTCTGGATTCTGATAGAGGGCCATGAGACTTAAACCTGAGTGCAAAAATGGAGGCTCTAGACCCTTCCAGAGCTGAGATATCGAATCTCAAAATTTCGACCCGAAAAAAAAACGACAGTGGTACCCCTTACGTTTTTTTTTTTGGGCGAAAAATGAAGTGTCTCCAATCTTCTCAAAACTCTGGATTCTGATAGAGGGCCATGAGACTTAAACCTGAGTGCAAAAATGGAGGCTCTAGACCCTTCCAGAGCTGAGATATCGAATCTCAAAATTTCGACCCCGAAAAAAAAACGACAGTGGTACCCCTTACGTTTTTTTTTTTTGGGCGAAAAATGAAGTGTCTCCAATCTTCTCAAAACTCTGGATTCTGATAGAGGGCCATGAGACTTAAACCTGAGTGCAAAAATGGAGGCTCTAGACCCTTCCAGAGCTGAGATATCGAATCTCAAAATTTCGACCCGAAAAAAAAACGACAGTGGTACCCCTTACGTTTTTTTTTTTTGGGCGAAAAATGAAGTGTCTCCAATCTTCTCAAAACTCTGGATTCTGATAGAGGGCCATGAGACTTAAACCTGAGTGCAAAAATGGAGGCTCTAGACCCTTCCAGAGCTGAGATATCGAATCTCAAAATTTCGACCCGAAAAAAAAACGACAGTGGTACCCCTTACGTTTTTTTTTTTGGGCGAAAAATGAAGTGTCTCCAATCTTCTCAAAACTCTGGATTCTGATAGAGGGCCATGAGACTTAAACCTGAGTGCAAAAATGGAGGCTCTAGACCCTTCCAGAGCTGAGATATCGAATCTCAAAATTTCGACCCGAAAAAAAAACGACAGTGGTACCCCTTACGTTTTTTTTTTTGGGCGAAAAATGAAGTGTCTCCAATCTTCTCAAAACTCTGGATTCTGATAGAGGGCCATGAGACTTAAACCTGAGTGCAAAAATGGAGGCTCTAGACCCTTCCAGAGCTGAGATATCGAATCTCAAAATTTCGACCCGAAAAAAAAACGACAGTGGTACCCCTTACGTTTTTTTTTTTGGGCGAAAAATGAAGTGTCTCCAATCTTCTCAAAACTCTGGATTCTGATAGAGGGCCATGAGACTTAAACCTGAGTGCAAAAATGGAGGCTCTAGACCCTTCCAGAGCTGAGATATCGAATCTCAAAATTTCGACCCGAAAAAAAAACGACAGTGGTACCCCTTACGTTTTTTTTTTTTGGGCGAAAAATGAAGTGTCTCCAATCTTCTCAAAACTCTGGATTCTGATAGAGGGCCATGAGACTTAAACCTGAGTGCAAAAATGGAGGCTCTAGACCCTTCCAGAGCTGAGATATCGAATCTCAAAATTTCGACCCCCGAAAAAAAAACGACAGTGGTACCCCTTACGGTTTTTTTTTTTGGGCGAAAAATGAAGTGTCTCCAATCTTTTCAAAACTCTGGATTCTGATAGAGGGCCATGAGACTTAAACCTGAGTGCAAAAATGGAGGCTCTAGACCCTTCCAGAGCTGAGATATCGAATCTCAAAATTTCGACCCGAAAAAAAAACGACAGTGGTACCCCTTACGTTTTTTTTTTTTGGGCGAAAAATGAAGTGTCTCCAATCTTCTCAAAACTCTGGATTCTGATAGAGGGCCATGAGACTTAAACCTGAGTGCAAAAATGGAGGCTCTAGACCCTTCCAGAGCTGAGATATCGAATCTCAAAATTTCGACCCGAAAAAAAAACGACAGTGGTACCCCTTACGTTTTTTTTTTTGGGCGAAAAATGAAGTGTCTCCAATCTTCTCAAAACTCTGGATTCTGATAGAGGGCCATGAGACTTAAACCTGAGTGCAAAAATGGAGGCTCTAGACCCTTCCAGAGCTGAGATATCGAATCTCAAAATTTCGACCCGAAAAAAAAAACGACAGTGGTACCCCTTACGTTTTTTTTTTTGGGCGAAAAATGAAGTGTCTCCAATCTTCTCAAAACTCTGGATTCTGATAGAGGGCCATGAGACTTAAACCTGAGTGCAAAAATGGAGGCTCTAGACCCTTCCAGAGCTGAGATATCGAATCTCAAAATTTCGACCCGAAAAAAAAACGACAGTGGTACCCCTTACGTTTTTTTTTTTTGGGCGAAAAATGAAGTGTCTCCAATCTTCTCAAAACTCTGGATTCTGATAGAGGGCCATGAGACTTAAACCTGAGTGCAAAAATGGAGGCTCTAGACCCTTCCAGAGCTGAGATATCGAATCTCAAAATTTCGACCCGAAAAAAAAACGACAGTGGTACCCCTTACGTTTTTTTTTTTTGGGCGAAAAATGAAGTGTCTCCAATCTTCTCAAAACTCTGGATTCTGATAGAGGGCCATGAGACTTAAACCTGAGTGCAAAAATGGAGGCTCTAGACCCTTCCAGAGCTGAGATATCGAATCTCAAAATTTCGACCCGAAAAAAAAACGACAGTGGTACCCCTTACGTTTTTTTTTTTGGGCGAAAAATGAAGTGTCTCCAATCTTCTCAAAACTCTGGATTCTGATAGAGGGCCATGAGACTTAAACCTGAGTGCAAAAATGGAGGCTCTAGACCCTTCCAGAGCTGAGATATCGAATCTCAAAATTTCGACCCGAAAAAAAAACGACAGTGGTACCCCTTACGTTTTTTTTTTTGGGCGAAAAATGAAGTGTCTCCAATCTTCTCAAAACTCTGGATTCTGATAGAGGGCCATGAGACTTAAACCTGAGTGCAAAAATGGAGGCTCTAGACCCTTCCAGAGCTGAGATATCGAATCTCAAAATTTCGACCCGAAAAAAAAACGACAGTGGTACCCCTTACGTTTTTTTTTTTTGGGCGAAAAATGAAGTGTCTCCAATCTTCTCAAAACTCTGGATTCTGATAGAGGGCCATGAGACTTAAACCTGAGTGCAAAAATGGAGGCTCTAGACCCTTCCAGAGCTGAGATATCGAATCTCAAAATTTCGACCCGAAAAAAAAACGACAGTGGTACCCCTTACGTTTTTTTTTTTTGGGCGAAAAATGAAGTGTCTCCAATCTTCTCAAAACTCTGGATTCTGATAGAGGGCCATGAGACTTAAACCTGAGTGCAAAAATGGAGGCTCTAGACCCTTCCAGAGCTGAGATATCGAATCTCAAAATTTCGACCCGAAAAAAAAACGACAGTGGTACCCCTTACGTTTTTTTTTTTGGGCGAAAAATGAAGTGTCTCCAATCTTCTCAAAACTCTGGATTCTGATAGAGGGCCATGAGACTTAAACCTGAGTGCAAAAATGGAGGCTCTAGACCCTTCCAGAGCTGAGATATCGAATCTCAAAATTTCGACCCGAAAAAAAAACGACAGTGGTACCCCTTACGTTTTTTTTTTTTGGGCGAAAAATGAAGTGTCTCCAATCTTCTCAAAACTCTGGATTCTGATAGAGGGCCATGAGACTTAAACCTGAGTGCAAAAATGGAGGCTCTAGACCCTTCCAGAGCTGAGATATCGAATCTCAAAATTTCGACCCGAAAAAAAAACGACAGTGGTACCCCTTACGTTTTTTTTTTTGGGCGAAAAATGAAGTGTCTCCAATCTTCTCAAAACTCTGGATTCTGATAGAGGGCCATGAGACTTAAACCTGAGTGCAAAAATGGAGGCTCTAGACCCTTCCAGAGCTGAGATATCGAATCTCAAAATTTCGACCCGAAAAAAAAACGACAGTGGTACCCCTTACGTTTTTTTTTTTGGGCGAAAAATGAAGTGTCTCCAATCTTCTCAAAACTCTGGATTCTGATAGAGGGCCATGAGACTTAAACCTGAGTGCAAAAATGGAGGCTCTAGACCCTTCCAGAGCTGAGATATCGAATCTCAAAATTTCGACCCGAAAAAAAAACGACAGTGGTACCCCTTACGTTTTTTTTTTTGGGCGAAAAATGAAGTGTCTCCAATCTTCTCAAAACTCTGGATTCTGATAGAGGGCCATGAGACTTAAACCTGAGTGCAAAAATGGAGGCTCTAGACCCTTCCAGAGCTGAGATATCGAATCTCAAAATTTCGACCCGAAAAAAAAACGACAGTGGTACCCCTTACGTTTTTTTTTTTGGGCGAAAAATGAAGTGTCTCCAATCTTCTCAAAACTCTGGATTCTGATAGAGGGCCATGAGACTTAAACCTGAGTGCAAAAATGGAGGCTCTAGACCCTTCCAGAGCTGAGATATCGAATCTCAAAATTTCGACCCGAAAAAAAAACGACAGTGGTACCCCTTACGTTTTTTTTTTTTGGGCGAAAAATGAAGTGTCTCCAATCTTCTCAAAACTCTGGATTCTGATAGAGGGCCATGAGACTTAAACCTGAGTGCAAAAATGGAGGCTCTAGACCCTTCCAGAGCTGAGATATCGAATCTCAAAATTTCGACCCGAAAAAAAAACGACAGTGGTACCCCTTACGTTTTTTTTTTTTGGGCGAAAAATGAAGTGTCTCCAATCTTCTCAAAACTCTGGATTCTGATAGAGGGCCATGAGACTTAAACCTGAGTGCAAAAATGGAGGCTCTAGACCCTTCCAGAGCTGAGATATCGAATCTCAAAATTTCGACCCGAAAAAAAAACGACAGTGGTACCCCTTACGTTTTTTTTTTTGGGCGAAAAATGAAGTGTCTCCAATCTTCTCAAAACTCTGGATTCTGATAGAGGGCCATGAGACTTAAACCTGAGTGCAAAAATGGAGGCTCTAGACCCTTCCAGAGCTGAGATATCGAATCTCAAAATTTCGACCCGAAAAAAAAACGACAGTGGTACCCCTTACGTTTTTTTTTTTGGGCGAAAAATGAAGTGTCTCCAATCTTCTCAAAACTCTGGATTCTGATAGAGGGCCATGAGACTTAAACCTGAGTGCAAAAATGGAGGCTCTAGACCCTTCCAGAGCTGAGATATCGAATCTCAAAATTTCGACCCGAAAAAAAAACGACAGTGGTACCCCTTACGTTTTTTTTTTTTGGGCGAAAAATGAAGTGTCTCCAATCTTCTCAAAACTCTGGATTCTGATAGAGGGCCATGAGACTTAAACCTGAGTGCAAAAATGGAGGCTCTAGACCCTTCCAGAGCTGAGATATCGAATCTCAAAATTTCGACCCGAAAAAAAAACGACAGTGGTACCCCTTACGTTTTTTTTTTTGGGCGAAAAATGAAGTGTCTCCAATCTTCTCAAAACTCTGGATTCTGATAGAGGGCCATGAGACTTAAACCTGAGTGCAAAAATGGAGGCTCTAGACCCTTCCAGAGCTGAGATATCGAATCTCAAAATTTCGACCCGAAAAAAAAACGACAGTGGTACCCCTTACGTTTTTTTTTTTGGGCGAAAAATGAAGTGTCTCCAATCTTCTCAAAACTCTGGATTCTGATAGAGGGCCATGAGACTTAAACCTGAGTGCAAAAATGGAGGCTCTAGACCCTTCCAGAGCTGAGATATCGAATCTCAAAATTTCGACCCGAAAAAAAAACGACAGTGGTACCCCTTACGTTTTTTTTTTTGGGCGAAAAATGAAGTGTCTCCAATCTTCTCAAAACTCTGGATTCTGATAGAGGGCCATGAGACTTAAACCTGAGTGCAAAAATGGAGGCTCTAGACCCTTCCAGAGCTGAGATATCGAATCTCAAAATTTCGACCCGAAAAAAAAACGACAGTGGTACCCCTTACGTTTTTTTTTTTTGGGCGAAAAATGAAGTGTCTCCAATCTTCTCAAAACTCTGGATTCTGATAGAGGGCCATGAGACTTAAACCTGAGTGCAAAAATGGAGGCTCTAGACCCTTCCAGAGCTGAGATATCGAATCTCAAAATTTCGACCCGAAAAAAAAACGACAGTGGTACCCCTTACGTTTTTTTTTTTGGGCGAAAAATGAAGTGTCTCCAATCTTCTCAAAACTCTGGATTCTGATAGAGGGCCATGAGACTTAAACCTGAGTGCAAAAATGGAGGCTCTAGACCCTTCCAGAGCTGAGATATCGAATCTCAAAATTTCGACCCGAAAAAAAAACGACAGTGGTACCCCTTACGTTTTTTTTTTTGGGCGAAAAATGAAGTGTCTCCAATCTTCTCAAAACTCTGGATTCTGATAGAGGGCCATGAGACTTAAACCTGAGTGCAAAAATGGAGGCTCTAGACCCTTCCAGAGCTGAGATATCGAATCTCAAAATTTCGACCCGAAAAAAAAACGACAGTGGTACCCCTTACGTTTTTTTTTTTGGGCGAAAAATGAAGTGTCTCCAATCTTCTCAAAACTCTGGATTCTGATAGAGGGCCATGAGACTTAAACCTGAGTGCAAAAATGGAGGCTCTAGACCCTTCCAGAGCTGAGATATCGAATCTCAAAATTTCGACCCGAAAAAAAAACGACAGTGGTACCCCTTACGTTTTTTTTTTTGGGCGAAAAATGAAGGTCTCCAATCTTCTCAAAACTCTGGATTCTGATAGAGGGCCATGAGACTTAAACCTGAGTGCAAAAATGGAGGCTCTAGACCCTTCCAGAGCTGAGATATCGAATCTCAAAATTTCGACCCGAAAAAAAAACGACAGTGGTACCCCTTACGTTTTTTTTTTTTGGGCGAAAAATGAAGTGTCTCCAATCTTCTCAAAACTCTGGATTCTGATAGAGGGCCATGAGACTTAAACCTGAGTGCAAAAATGGAGGCTCTAGACCCTTCCAGAGCTGAGATATCGAAACTCAAAATTTCGACCCGAAAAAAAAACGACAGTGCGTAGTGTCTCCAATCGTCTTTTTTATAGACTTAAACCTGAGTGCAAAAATGGAGGCTCTAGACCCTTCCAGAGCTGAGATATCGAAACTCAAAATTTCGACCCGAAAAAAAAACGACAGTGGTACCCCTTACGTTTTTTTTTTTTGGGCGAAAAATGAAGTGTCTCCAATCTTCTCAAAACTCTGGATTCTGATAGAGGGCCATGAGACTTAAACCTGAGTGCAAAAATGGAGGCTCTAGACCCTTCCAGAGCTGAGATATCGAATCTCAAAATTTCGACCCGAAAAAAAAAACGACAGTGGTACCCCTTACGTTTTTTTTTTTTGGGCGAAAAATGAAGTGTCTCCAATCTTCTCAAAACTCTGGATTCTGATAGAGGGCCATGAGACTTAAACCTGAGTGCAAAAATGGAGGCTCTAGACCCTTCCAGAGCTGAGATATCGAATCTCAAAATTTCGACCCGAAAAAAAAACGACAGTGGTACCCCTTACGTTTTTTTTTTTGGGCGAAAAATGAAGTGTCTCCAATCTTCTCAAAACTCTGGATTCTGATAGAGGGCCATGAGACTTAAACCTGAGTGCAAAAATGGAGGCTCTAGACCCTTCCAGAGCTGAGATATCGAATCTCAAAATTTCGACCCGAAAAAAAAACGACAGTGGTACCCCTTACGTTTTTTTTTTTTGGGCGAAAAATGAAGTGTCTCCAATCTTCTCAAAACTCTGGATTCTGATAGAGGGCCATGAGACTTAAACCTGAGTGCAAAAATGGAGGCTCTAGACCCTTCCAGAGCTGAGATATCGAATCTCAAAATTTCGACCCGAAAAAAAAACGACAGTGGTACCCCTTACGTTTTTTTTTTGGGCGAAAAATGAAGTGTCTCCAATCTTCTCAAAACTCTGGATTCTGATAGAGGGCCATGAGACTTAAACCTGAGTGCAAAAATGGAGGCTCTAGACCCTTCCAGAGCTGAGATATCGAATCTCAAAATTTCGACCCGAAAAAAAAACGACAGTGGTACCCCTTACGTTTTTTTTTTTGGGCGAAAAATGAAGTTTCTCCAATCTTCTCAAAACTCTGGATTCTGATAGAGGGCCATGAGACTTAAACCTGAGTGCAAAAATGGAGGCTCTAGACCCTTCCAGAGCTGAGATATCGAATCTCAAAATTTCGACCCGAAAAAAAAACGACAGTGGTACCCCTTACGTTTTTTTTTTTTGGGCGAAAAATGAAGTGTCTCCAATCTTCTCAAAACTCTGGATTCTGATAGAGGGCCATGAGACTTAAACCTGAGTGCAAAAATGGAGGCTCTAGACCCTTCCAGAGCTGAGATATCGAATCTCAAAATTTCGACCCGAAAAAAAAACGACAGTGGTACCCCTTACGTTTTTTTTTTTTGGGCGAAAAATGAAGTGTCTCCAATCTTCTCAAAACTCTGGATTCTGATAGAGGGCCATGAGACTTAAACCTGAGTGCAAAAATGGAGGCTCTAGACCCTTCCAGAGCTGAGATATCGAATCTCAAAATTTCGACCCGAAAAAAAAAACGACAGTGGTACCCCTTACGTTTTTTTTTTTTGGGCGAAAAATGAAGTGTCTCCAATCTTCTCAAAACTCTGGATTCTGATAGAGGGCCATGAGACTTAAACCTGAGTGCAAAAATGGAGGCTCTAGACCCTTCCAGAGCTGAGATATCGAATCTCAAAATTTCGACCCGAAAAAAAAACGACAGTGGTACCCCTTACGTTTTTTTTTTTGGGCGAAAAATGAAGTGTCTCCAATCTTCTCAAAACTCTGGATTCTGATAGAGGGCCATGAGACTTAAACCTGAGTGCAAAAATGGAGGCTCTAGACCCTTCCAGAGCTGAGATATCGAATCTCAAAATTTCGACCCGAAAAAAAAACGACAGTGGTACCCCTTACGTTTTTTTTTTTTGGGCGAAAAATAAGTGTCTCCAATCTTCTCAAAACTCTGGATTCTGATAGAGGGCCATGAGACTTAAACCTGAGTGCAAAAATGGAGGCTCTAGACCCTTCCAGAGCTGAGATATCGAATCTCAAAATTTCGACCCGAAAAAAAAACGACAGTGGTACCCCTTACGTTTTTTTTTTTGGGCGAAAAATGAAGTGTCTCCAATCTTCTCAAAACTCTGGATTCTGATAGAGGGCCATGAGACTTAAACCTGAGTGCAAAAATGGAGGCTCTAGACCCTTCCAGAGCTGAGATATCGAATCTCAAAATTTCGACCCCGAAAAAAAAACGACAGTGGTACCCCTTACGTTTTTTTTTTTGGGCGAAAAATGAAGTGTCTCCAATCTTCTCAAAACTCTGGATTCTGATAGAGGGCCATGAGACTTAAACCTGAGTGCAAAAATGGAGGCTCTAGACCCTTCCAGAGCTGAGATATCGAATCTCAAAATTTCGACCCGAAAAAAAAACGACAGTGGTACCCCTTACGTTTTTTTTTTGGGCGAAAAATGAAGTGTCTCCAATCTTCTCAAAACTCTGGATTCTGATAGAGGGCCATGAGACTTAAACCTGAGTGCAAAAATGGAGGCTCTAGACCCTTCCAGAGCTGAGATATCGAATCTCAAAATTTCGACCCGAAAAAAAAACGACAGTGGTACCCCTTACGTTTTTTTTTTTGGGCGAAAAATGAAGTGTCTCCAATCTTCTCAAAACTCTGGATTCTGATAGAGGGCCATGAGACTTAAACCTGAGTGCAAAAATGGAGGCTCTAGACCCTTCCAGAGCTGAGATATCGAATCTCAAAAATTCGACCCCCAAAAAAAACGACAGTGGTACCCCTTACGTTTTTTTTTTTTGGGCGAAAAATGAAGTGTCTCCAATCTTCTCAAAACTCTGGATTCTGATAGAGGGCCATGAGACTTAAACCTGAGTGCAAAAATGGAGGCTCTAGACCCTTCCAGAGCTGAGATATCGAATCTCAAAATTTCGACCCGAAAAAAAAACGACAGTGGTACCCCTTACGTTTTTTTTTTTTGGGCGAAAAATGAAGTGTCTCCAATCTTCTCAAAACTCTGGATTCTGATAGAGGGCCATGAGACTTAAACCTGAGTGCAAAAATGGAGGCTCTAGACCCTTCCAGAGCTGAGATATCGAATCTCAAAATTTCGACCCGAAAAAAAAACGACAGTGGTACCCCTTACGTTTTTTTTTTTGGGCGAAAAATGAAGTGTCTCCAATCTTCTCAAAACTCTGGATTCTGATAGAGGGCCATGAGACTTAAACCTGAGTGCAAAAATGGAGGCTCTAGACCCTTCCAGAGCTGAGATATCGAATCTCAAAATTTCGACCCGAAAAAAAAACGACAGTGGTACCCCTTACGTTTTTTTTTTTGGGCGAAAAATGAAGTGTCTCCAATCTTCTCAAAACTCTGGATTCTGATAGAGGGCCATGAGACTTAAACCTGAGTGCAAAAATGGAGGCTCTAGACCCTTCCAGAGCTGAGATATCGAATCTCAAAATTTCGACCCGAAAAAAAAACGACAGTGGTACCCCTTACGTTTTTTTTTTTGGGCGAAAAATGAAGTGTCTCCAATCTTCTCAAAACTCTGGATTCTGATAGAGGGCCATGAGACTTAAACCTGAGTGCAAAAATGGAGGCTCTAGACCCTTCCAGAGCTGAGATATCGAATCTCAAAATTTCGACCCGAAAAAAAAACGACAGTGGTACCCCTTACGTTTTTTTTTTTTGGGCGAAAAATGAAGTGTCTCCAATCTTCTCAAAACTCTGGATTCTGATAGAGGGCCATGAGACTTAAACCTGAGTGCAAAAATGGAGGCTCTAGACCCTTCCAGAGCTGAGATATCGAATCTCAAAATTTCGACCCGAAAAAAAAACGACAGTGGTACCCCTTACGTTTTTTTTTTTTGGGCGAAAAATGAAGTGTCTCCAATCTTCTCAAAACTCTGGATTCTGATAGAGGGCCATGAGACTTAAACCTGAGTGCAAAAATGGAGGCTCTAGACCCTTCCAGAGCTGAGATATCGAATCTCAAAATTTCGACCCGAAAAAAAAACGACAGTGGTACCCCTTACGTTTTTTTTTTTTGGGCGAAAAATGAAGTGTCTCCAATCTTCTCAAAACTCTGGATTCTGATAGAGGGCCATGAGACTTAAACCTGAGTGCAAAAATGGAGGCTCTAGACCCTTCCAGAGCTGAGATATCGAATCTCAAAATTTCGACCCGAAAAAAAAAACGACAGTGGTACCCCTTACGTTTTTTTTTTTTGGGCGAAAAATGAAGTGTCTCCAATCTTCTCAAAACTCTGGATTCTGATAGAGGGCCATGAGACTTAAACCTGAGTGCAAAAATGGAGGCTCTAGACCCTTCCAGAGCTGAGATATCGAATCTCAAAATTTCGACCCGAAAAAAAAACGACAGTGGTACCCCTTACGTTTTTTTTTTTTGGGCGAAAAATGAAGTGTCTCCAATCTTCTCAAAACTCTGGATTCTGATAGAGGGCCATGAGACTTAAACCTGAGTGCAAAAATGGAGGCTCTAGACCCTTCCAGAGCTGAGATATCGAATCTCAAAATTTCGACCCCAAAAAAAAAACGACAGTGGTACCCCTTACGTTTTTTTTTTTTGGGCGAAAAATGAAGTGTCTCCAATCTTCTCAAAACTCTGGATTCTGATAGAGGGCCATGAGACTTAAACCTGAGTGCAAAAATGGAGGCTCTAGACCCTTCCAGAGCTGAGATATCGAATCTCAAAATTTCGACCCGAAAAAAAAACGACAGTGGTACCCCTTACGTTTTTTTTTTTTGGGCGAAAAATGAAGTGTCTCCAATCTTCTCAAAACTCTGGATTCTGATAGAGGGCCATGAGACTTAAACCTGAGTGCAAAAATGGAGGCTCTAGACCCTTCCAGAGCTGAGATATCGAATCTCAAAATTTCGACCCGAAAAAAAAACGACAGTGGTACCCCTTACGTTTTTTTTTTGGGCGAAAAATGAAGTGTCTCCAATCTTCTCAAAACTCTGGATTCTGATAGAGGGCCATGAGACTTAAACCTGAGTGCAAAAATGGAGGCTCTAGACCCTTCCAGAGCTGAGATATCGAATCTCAAAATTTCGACCCGAAAAAAAAACGACAGTGGTACCCCTTACGTTTTTTTTTTTTGGGCGAAAAATGAAGTGTCTCCAATCTTCTCAAAACTCTGGATTCTGATAGAGGGCCATGAGACTTAAACCTGAGTGCAAAAATGGAGGCTCTAGACCCTTCCAGAGCTGAGATATCGAATCTCAAAATTTCGACCCGAAAAAAAAAACGACAGTGGTACCCCTTACGTTTTTTTTTTTTGGGCGAAAAATGAAGTGTCTCCAATCTTCTCAAAACTCTGGATTCTGATAGAGGGCCATGAGACTTAAACCTGAGTGCAAAAATGGAGGCTCTAGACCCTTCCAGAGCTGAGATATCGAATCTCAAAATTTCGACCCGAAAAAAAAACGACAGTGGTACCCCTTACGTTTTTTTTTTTGGGCGAAAAATGAAGTGTCTCCAATCTTCTCAAAACTCTGGATTCTGATAGAGGGCCATGAGACTTAAACCTGAGTGCAAAAATGGAGGCTCTAGACCCTTCCAGAGCTGAGATATCGAATCTCAAAATTTCGACCCGAAAAAAAAACGACAGTGGTACCCCTTACGTTTTTTTTTTTGGGCGAAAAATGAAGTGTCTCCAATCTTCTCAAAACTCTGGATTCTGATAGAGGGCCATGAGACTTAAACCTGAGTGCAAAAATGGAGGCTCTAGACCCTTCCAGAGCTGAGATATCGAATCTCAAAATTTCGACCCGAAAAAAAAACGACAGTGGTACCCCTTACGTTTTTTTTTTTTGGGCGAAAAATGAAGTGTCTCCAATCTTCTCAAAACTCTGGATTCTGATAGAGGGCCATGAGACTTAAACCTGAGTGCAAAAATGGAGGCTCTAGACCCTTCCAGAGCTGAGATATCGAATCTCAAAATTTCGACCCGAAAAAAAAACGACAGTGGTACCCCTTACGTTTTTTTTTTTTGGGCGAAAAATGAAGTGTCTCCAATCTTCTCAAAACTCTGGATTCTGATAGAGGGCCATGAGACTTAAACCTGAGTGCAAAAATGGAGGCTCTAGACCCTTCCAGAGCTGAGATATCGAATCTCAAAATTTCGACCCGAAAAAAAAACGACAGTGGTACCCCTTACGTTTTTTTTTTTGGGCGAAAAATGAAGTGTCTCCAATCTTCTCAAAACTCTGGATTCTGATAGAGGGCCATGAGACTTAAACCTGAGTGCAAAAATGGAGGCTCTAGACCCTTCCAGAGCTGAGATATCGAATCTCAAAATTTCGACCCGAAAAAAAAACGACAGTGGTACCCCTTACGTTTTTTTTTTTTTGGGCGAAAAATGAAGTGTCTCCAATCTTCTCAAAACTCTGGATTCTGATAGAGGGCCATGAGACTTAAACCTGAGTGCAAAAATGGAGGCTCTAGACCCTTCCAGAGCTGAGATATCGAATCTCAAAAATTCGACCCGAAAAAAAAAACGACAGTGGTACCCCTTACGTTTTTTTTTTTTGGGCGAAAAATGAAGTGTCTCCAATCTTCTCAAAACTCTGGATTCTGATAGAGGGCCATGAGACTTAAACCTGAGTGCAAAAATGGAGGCTCTAGACCCTTCCAGAGCTGAGATATCGAATCTCAAAATTTCGACCCGAAAAAAAAACGACAGTGGTACCCCTTACGTTTTTTTTTTTGGGCGAAAAATGAAGTGTCTCCAATCTTCTCAAAACTCTGGATTCTGATAGAGGGCCATGAGACTTAAACCTGAGTGCAAAAATGGAGGCTCTAGACCCTTCCAGAGCTGAGATATCGAATCTCAAAATTTCGACCCGAAAAAAAAACGACAGTGGTACCCCTTACGTTTTTTTTTTTGGGCGAAAAATGAAGTGTCTCCAATCTTCTCAAAACTCTGGATTCTGATAGAGGGCCATGAGACTTAAACCTGAGTGCAAAAATGGAGGCTCTAGACCCTTCCAGAGCTGAGATATCGAATCTCAAAATTTCGACCCGAAAAAAAAACGACAGTGGTACCCCTTACGTTTTTTTTTTTGGGCGAAAAATGAAGTGTCTCCAATCTTCTCAAAACTCTGGATTCTGATAGAGGGCCATGAGACTTAAACCTGAGTGCAAAAATGGAGGCTCTAGACCCTTCCAGAGCTGAGATATCGAATCTCAAAATTTCGACCCGAAAAAAAAACGACAGTGGTACCCCTTACGTTTTTTTTTTTGGGCGAAAAATGAAGTGTCTCCAATCTTCTCAAAACTCTGGATTCTGATAGAGGGCCATGAGACTTAAACCTGAGTGCAAAAATGGAGGCTCTAGACCCTTCCAGAGCTGAGATATCGAATCTCAAAATTTCGACCCGAAAAAAAAACGACAGTGGTACCCCTTACGTTTTTTTTTTGGGCGAAAAATGAAGTGTCTCCAATCTTCTCAAAACTCTGGATTCTGATAGAGGGCCATGAGACTTAAACCTGAGTGCAAAAATGGAGGCTCTAGACCCTTCCAGAGCTGAGATATCGAATCTCAAAATTTCGACCCGAAAAAAAAACGACAGTGGTACCCCTTACGTTTTTTTTTTTTGGGCGAAAAATGAAGTGTCTCCAATCTTCTCAAAACTCTGGATTCTGATAGAGGGCCATGAGACTTAAACCTGAGTGCAAAAATGGAGGCTCTAGACCCTTCCAGAGCTGAGATATCGAATCTCAAAATTTCGACCCGAAAAAAAAACGACAGTGGTACCCCTTACGTTTTTTTTTTGGGCGAAAAATGAAGTGTTCTCCAATCTTCTCAAAACTCTGGATTCTGATAGAGGGCCATGAGACTTAAACCTGAGTGCAAAAATGGAGGCTCTAGACCCTTCCAGAGCTGAGATATCGAATCTCAAAATTTCGACCCGAAAAAAAACGACAGTGGTACCCCTTACGTTTTTTTTTTTGGGGCGAAAATGAAGTTTCTCCAATCTTCTCAAACTCTGGATTCTGATAGAGGGCCATGAGACTTAAACCTGAGTGCAAAAATGGAGGCTCTAGACCCTTCCAGAGCTGAGATATCGAATCTCAAAATTTCGACCCGAAAAAAAAACGACAGTGGTACCCTTACGTTTTTTTTTTTGGGCGAAATGAAGTGTCTCCAATCTTCTCAAAACTCTGGATTCTGATAGAGGCCATGAGACTTAAACCTGAGTGCAAAAATGGAGCTCTAGACCCTTCAGAGCTGAGATATCGAATCTCAAAAATTCGACCCGAAAAAAAAACGACAGTGGTACCCCTTACGTTTTTTTTTTGGGGCGAAAATGAGTGTTCTCCAATCTTCTCAAAACTCTGGATTCTGATAGAGGCCATGAGACTTAAACCTGAGTGCAAAAATGGAGGCTCTAGACCCTTCCAGAGCTGAGATATCGAATCTCAAAATTTCGACCCGAAAAAAAAACGACAGTGGTACCCCTTACGTTTTTTTTTTTGGAGCGAAAAATGAAGTTCTCTCCAATCTTCTCAAAACTCTGGTTTGATAGAGGGCCATGAGACTTAAACCTGAGTGCAAAAATGGAGGCTCTAGACCCTTCCAGAGCTGAGATATAGAATCTCAAAATTTCGACCCGAAAAAAAAACGACAGTGGTACCCTTACGTTTTTTTTTTTTGGGCGAAAAATGAAGTGTCTCC
>NW_024121354.1:0-11954 GCF_016745375.1 Pimephales promelas | reverse complement strand
GGGGCGAAAAATTTAAGTTTCTCCAATCTTCCCAAACTCTGGATTAGAAAAGGGCCATGAGACTTAGACCTGAGTGCAAAAATGGAGGCTCTAGCCCCTTCCAGAGCTGAGATATCGAAACTCAAAAATTCGGCCCGAAAAAAAAAACGACAGTGGTACCCCTACGTTTTTTTTTTGGGGGAAAAAAATTAAGTTTCTCCAATTTTCCCAAATTCTGATAGGAGGGCCATGAGACTTAGGAACCTGAGTGCAAAAAAATGGAGGCTCTTAGCCCCTTCCAGAGCTGAGATATCGAAAACTCAAAAAAATTCGGCCCGAAAAAAAAAACGACAGTGGTACCCCTTACGTTTTTTTTTTGGGGGCGAAAAAATTAAGTTTCTCCAATCTTCCCAAAATTCTGATAGAGGGGGCCATGAGACTTAGACCTGAGTGCAAAAATGGAGGGCTCTAGCCCCTTCCAGAGCTGAGATATCGAAACTCAAAAATTCGGCCCGAAAAAAAAAAAAACGACAGTGGTACCCCTTACGTTTTTTTTTGGGGCGAAAAATTAAGTTTCTCCAATCTTCCCAAACTCTGGATTCTGATAGAGGGCCATGAGACTTAGACCTGAGTGCAAAAATGGAGGCTCTAGCCCCTTCCAGAGCTGAGATATCGAAACTCAAAAATTCGGCCCGAAAAAAAAAACGACAGTGGTACCCCTTACGTTTTTTTTTTTGGGCGAAAAATTAAGTTTCTCCAATCTTCCCAAATTCTGATAGAGGGCCATGAGACTTAGACCTGAGTGCAAAAATGGAGGCTCTAGCCCCTTCCAGAGCTGAGATATCGAAACTCAAAAATTCGGCCCGAAAAAAAAACGACAGTGGTACCCCTTACGTTTTTTTTTTGGGCGAAAAATTAAGTTTCTCCAATCTTCCCAAATTCTGATAGAGGGCCATGAGACTTAGACCTGAGTGCAAAAATGGAGGCTCTAGCCCCTTCCAGAGCTGAGATATCGAAACTCAAAAATTCGGCCCGAAAAAAAAACGACAGTGGTACCCCTTACGTTTTTTTTTTGGGGCGAAAAATTAAGTTTCTCCAATCTTCCCAAATTCTGATAGAGGGCCATGAGACTTAGACCTGAGTGCAAAAATGGAGGCTCTAGCCCCTTCCAGAGCTGAGATATCGAAACTCAAAAATTCGGCCCGAAAAAAAAAACGACAGTGGTACCCCTTACGTTTTTTTTTTTGGGCGAAAAATTAAGTTTCTCCAATCTTCCCAAATTCTGATAGAGGGCCATGAGACTTAGACCTGAGTGCAAAAATGGAGGCTCTAGCCCCTTCCAGAGCTGAGATATCGAAACTCAAAAATTCGGCCCGAAAAAAAAAACGACAGTGGTACCCCTTACGTTTTTTTTTTTGGGCGAAAAATTAAGTTTCTCCAATCTTCCCAAATTCTGATAGAGGGCCATGAGACTTAGACCTGAGTGCAAAAATGGAGGCTCTAGCCCCTTCCAGAGCTGAGATATCGAAACTCAAAAATTCGGCCCGAAAAAAAAACGACAGTGGTACCCCTTACGTTTTTTTTTTTGGGCGAAAAATTAAGTTTCTCCAATCTTCCCAAATTCTGATAGAGGGCCATGAGACTTAGACCTGAGTGCAAAAATGGAGGCTCTAGCCCCTTCCAGAGCTGAGATATCGAAACTCAAAAATTCGGCCCGAAAAAAAAAACGACAGTGGTACCCCTTACGTTTTTTTTTTGGGCGAAAAATTAAGTTTCTCCAATCTTCCCAAATTCTGATAGAGGGCCATGAGACTTAGACCTGAGTGCAAAAATGGAGGCTCTAGCCCCTTCCAGAGCTGAGATATCGAAACTCAAAAATTCGGCCCGAAAAAAAAACGACAGTGGTACCCCTTACGTTTTTTTTTTTGGGCGAAAAATTAAGTTTCTCCAATCTTCCCAAATTCTGATAGAGGGCCATGAGACTTAGACCTGAGTGCAAAAATGGAGGCTCTAGCCCCTTCCAGAGCTGAGATATCGAAACTCAAAAATTCGGCCCGAAAAAAAAAACGACAGTGGTACCCCTTACGTTTTTTTTTTTGGGCGAAAAATTAAGTTTCTCCAATCTTCCCAAATTCTGATAGAGGGCCATGAGACTTAGACCTGAGTGCAAAAATGGAGGCTCTAGCCCCTTCCAGAGCTGAGATATCGAAACTCAAAAATTCGGCCCGAAAAAAAAAAACGACAGTGGTACCCCTTACGTTTTTTTTTTGGGCGAAAAATTAAGTTTCTCCAATCTTCCCAAATTCTGATAGAGGGCCATGAGACTTAGACCTGAGTGCAAAAATGGAGGCTCTAGCCCCTTCCAGAGCTGAGATATCGAAACTCAAAAATTCGGCCCGAAAAAAAAACGACAGTGGTACCCCTTACGTTTTTTTTTTGGGCGAAAAATTAAGTTTCTCCAATCTTCCCAAATTCTGATAGAGGGCCATGAGACTTAGACCTGAGTGCAAAAATGGAGGCTCTAGCCCCTTCCAGAGCTGAGATATCGAAACTCAAAAATTCGGCCCGAAAAAAAAAACGACAGTGGTACCCCTTACGTTTTTTTTTTGGGCGAAAAATTAAGTTTCTCCAATCTTCCCAAATTCTGATAGAGGGCCATGAGACTTAGACCTGAGTGCAAAAATGGAGGCTCTAGCCCCTTCCAGAGCTGAGATATCGAAACTCAAAAATTCGGCCCGAAAAAAAAAACGACAGTGGTACCCCTTACGTTTTTTTTTTTGGGCGAAAAATTAAGTTTCTCCAATCTTCCCAAATTCTGATAGAGGGCCATGAGACTTAGACCTGAGTGCAAAAATGGAGGCTCTAGCCCCTTCCAGAGCTGAGATATCGAAACTCAAAAATTCGGCCCGAAAAAAAAACGACAGTGGTACCCCTTACGTTTTTTTTTTGGGCGAAAAATTAAGTTTCTCCAATCTTCCCAAATTCTGATAGAGGGCCATGAGACTTAGACCTGAGTGCAAAAATGGAGGCTCTAGCCCCTTCCAGAGCTGAGATATCGAAACTCAAAAATTCGGCCCGAAAAAAAAACGACAGTGGTACCCCTTACGTTTTTTTTTTGGGCGAAAAATTAAGTTTCTCCAATCTTCCCAAATTCTGATAGAGGGCCATGAGACTTAGACCTGAGTGCAAAAATGGAGGCTCTAGCCCCTTCCAGAGCTGAGATATCGAAACTCAAAAATTCGGCCCGAAAAAAAAACGACAGTGGTACCCCTTACGTTTTTTTTTTTGGGCGAAAAATTAAGTTTCTCCAATCTTCCCAAATTCTGATAGAGGGCCATGAGACTTAGACCTGAGTGCAAAAATGGAGGCTCTAGCCCCTTCCAGAGCTGAGATATCGAAACTCAAAAATTCGGCCCGAAAAAAAAAACGACAGTGGTACCCCTTACGTTTTTTTTTTGGGCGAAAAATTAAGTTTCTCCAATCTTCCCAAATTCTGATAGAGGGCCATGAGACTTAGACCTGAGTGCAAAAATGGAGGCTCTAGCCCCTTCCAGAGCTGAGATATCGAAACTCAAAAATTCGGCCCGAAAAAAAAACGACAGTGGTACCCCTTACGTTTTTTTTTTTGGGCGAAAAATTAAGTTTCTCCAATCTTCCCAAATTCTGATAGAGGGCCATGAGACTTAGACCTGAGTGCAAAAATGGAGGCTCTAGCCCCTTCCAGAGCTGAGATATCGAAACTCAAAAATTCGGCCCGAAAAAAAAAACGACAGTGGTACCCCTTACGTTTTTTTTTTGGGCGAAAAATTAAGTTTCTCCAATCTTCCCAAATTCTGATAGAGGGCCATGAGACTTAGACCTGAGTGCAAAAATGGAGGCTCTAGCCCCTTCCAGAGCTGAGATATCGAAACTCAAAAATTCGGCCCGAAAAAAAAAACGACAGTGGTACCCCTTACGTTTTTTTTTTTGGGCGAAAAATTAAGTTTCTCCAATCTTCCCAAATTCTGATAGAGGGCCATGAGACTTAGACCTGAGTGCAAAAATGGAGGCTCTAGCCCCTTCCAGAGCTGAGATATCGAAACTCAAAAATTCGGCCCGAAAAAAAAACGACAGTGGTACCCCTTACGTTTTTTTTTTTGGGCGAAAAATTAAGTTTCTCCAATCTTCCCAAATTCTGATAGAGGGCCATGAGACTTAGACCTGAGTGCAAAAATGGAGGCTCTAGCCCCTTCCAGAGCTGAGATATCGAAACTCAAAAATTCGGCCCGAAAAAAAAACGACAGTGGTACCCCTTACGTTTTTTTTTTGGGCGAAAAATTAAGTTTCTCCAATCTTCCCAAATTCTGATAGAGGGCCATGAGACTTAGACCTGAGTGCAAAAATGGAGGCTCTAGCCCCTTCCAGAGCTGAGATATCGAAACTCAAAAATTCGGCCCGAAAAAAAAACGACAGTGGTACCCCTTACGTTTTTTTTTTTGGGCGAAAAATTAAGTTTCTCCAATCTTCCCAAATTCTGATAGAGGGCCATGAGACTTAGACCTGAGTGCAAAAATGGAGGCTCTAGCCCCTTCCAGAGCTGAGATATCGAAACTCAAAAATTCGGCCCGAAAAAAAAACGACAGTGGTACCCCTTACGTTTTTTTTTTGGGCGAAAAATTAAGTTTCTCCAATCTTCCCAAATTCTGATAGAGGGCCATGAGACTTAGACCTGAGTGCAAAAATGGAGGCTCTAGCCCCTTCCAGAGCTGAGATATCGAAACTCAAAAATTCGGCCCGAAAAAAAAACGACAGTGGTACCCCTTACGTTTTTTTTTTTGGGCGAAAAATTAAGTTTCTCCAATCTTCCCAAATTCTGATAGAGGGCCATGAGACTTAGACCTGAGTGCAAAAATGGAGGCTCTAGCCCCTTCCAGAGCTGAGATATCGAAACTCAAAAATTCGGCCCGAAAAAAAAACGACAGTGGTACCCCTTACGTTTTTTTTTTTGGGCGAAAAATTAAGTTTCTCCAATCTTCCCAAATTCTGATAGAGGGCCATGAGACTTAGACCTGAGTGCAAAAATGGAGGCTCTAGCCCCTTCCAGAGCTGAGATATCGAAACTCAAAAATTCGGCCCGAAAAAAAAAACGACAGTGGTACCCCTTACGTTTTTTTTTTTGGGCGAAAAATTAAGTTTCTCCAATCTTCCCAAATTCTGATAGAGGGCCATGAGACTTAGACCTGAGTGCAAAAATGGAGGCTCTAGCCCCTTCCAGAGCTGAGATATCGAAACTCAAAAATTCGGCCCGAAAAAAAAACGACAGTGGTACCCCTTACGTTTTTTTTTTTGGGCGAAAAATTAAGTTTCTCCAATCTTCCCAAATTCTGATAGAGGGCCATGAGACTTAGACCTGAGTGCAAAAATGGAGGCTCTAGCCCCTTCCAGAGCTGAGATATCGAAACTCAAAAATTCGGCCCGAAAAAAAAAACGACAGTGGTACCCCTTACGTTTTTTTTTTTGGGCGAAAAATTAAGTTTCTCCAATCTTCCCAAACTCTGATTCTGATAGAGGGCCATGAGACTTAGACCTGAGTGCAAAAATGGAGGCTCTAGCCCCTTCCAGAGCTGAGATATCGAAACTCAAAAATTCGGCCCGAAAAAAAAACGACAGTGGTACCCCTTACGTTTTTTTTTTTGGGCGAAAAATTAAGTTTCTCCAATCTTCCCAAATTCTGATAGAGGGCCATGAGACTTAGACCTGAGTGCAAAAATGGAGGCTCTAGCCCCTTCCAGAGCTGAGATATCGAAACTCAAAAATTCGGCCCGAAAAAAAAACGACAGTGGTACCCCTTACGTTTTTTTTTTTGGGCGAAAAATTAAGTTTCTCCAATCTTCCCAAATTCTGATAGAGGGCCATGAGACTTAGACCTGAGTGCAAAAATGGAGGCTCTAGCCCCTTCCAGAGCTGAGATATCGAAACTCAAAAATTCGGCCCGAAAAAAAAAACGACAGTGGTACCCCTTACGTTTTTTTTTTTGGGCGAAAAATTAAGTTTCTCCAATCTTCCCAAATTCTGATAGAGGGCCATGAGACTTAGACCTGAGTGCAAAAATGGAGGCTCTAGCCCCTTCCAGAGCTGAGATATCGAAACTCAAAAATTCGGCCCGAAAAAAAAACGACAGTGGTACCCCTTACGTTTTTTTTTTGGGCGAAAAATTAAGTTTCTCCAATCTTCCCAAATTCTGATAGAGGGCCATGAGACTTAGACCTGAGTGCAAAAATGGAGGCTCTAGCCCCTTCCAGAGCTGAGATATCGAAACTCAAAAATTCGGCCCGAAAAAAAAACGACAGTGGTACCCCTTACGTTTTTTTTTTTGGGCGAAAAATTAAGTTTCTCCAATCTTCCCAAATTCTGATAGAGGGCCATGAGACTTAGACCTGAGTGCAAAAATGGAGGCTCTAGCCCCTTCCAGAGCTGAGATATCGAAACTCAAAAATTCGGCCCGAAAAAAAAAACGACAGTGGTACCCCTTACGTTTTTTTTTTTTGGGCGAAAAATTAAGTTTCTCCAATCTTCCCAAATTCTGATAGAGGGCCATGAGACTTAGACCTGAGTGCAAAAATGGAGGCTCTAGCCCCTTCCAGAGCTGAGATATCGAAACTCAAAAATTCGGCCCGAAAAAAAAACGACAGTGGTACCCCTTACGTTTTTTTTTTTGGGCGAAAAATTAAGTTTCTCCAATCTTCCCAAATTCTGATAGAGGGCCATGAGACTTAGACCTGAGTGCAAAAATGGAGGCTCTAGCCCCTTCCAGAGCTGAGATATCGAAACTCAAAAATTCGGCCCGAAAAAAAAAACGACAGTGGTACCCCTTACGTTTTTTTTTTTTGGGCGAAAAATTAAGTTTCTCCAATCTTCCCAAATTCTGATAGAGGGCCATGAGACTTAGACCTGAGTGCAAAAATGGAGGCTCTAGCCCCTTCCAGAGCTGAGATATCGAAACTCAAAAATTCGGCCCGAAAAAAAAACGACAGTGGTACCCCTTACGTTTTTTTTTTGGGCGAAAAATTAAGTTTCTCCAATCTTCCCAAATTCTGATAGAGGGCCATGAGACTTAGACCTGAGTGCAAAAATGGAGGCTCTAGCCCCTTCCAGAGCTGAGATATCGAAACTCAAAAATTCGGCCCGAAAAAAAAACGACAGTGGTACCCCTTACGTTTTTTTTTTGGGCGAAAAATTAAGTTTCTCCAATCTTCCCAAATTCTGATAGAGGGCCATGAGACTTAGACCTGAGTGCAAAAATGGAGGCTCTAGCCCCTTCCAGAGCTGAGATATCGAAACTCAAAAATTCGGCCCGAAAAAAAAACGACAGTGGTACCCCTTACGTTTTTTTTTTTGGGCGAAAAATTAAGTTTCTCCAATCTTCCCAAATTCTGATAGAGGGCCATGAGACTTAGACCTGAGTGCAAAAATGGAGGCTCTAGCCCCTTCCAGAGCTGAGATATCGAAACTCAAAAATTCGGCCCGAAAAAAAAACGACAGTGGTACCCCTTACGTTTTTTTTTTGGGCGAAAAATTAAGTTTCTCCAATCTTCCCAAATTCTGATAGAGGGCCATGAGACTTAGACCTGAGTGCAAAAATGGAGGCTCTAGCCCCTTCCAGAGCTGAGATATCGAAACTCAAAAATTCGGCCCGAAAAAAAAAACGACAGTGGTACCCCTTACGTTTTTTTTTTTGGGCGAAAAATTAAGTTTCTCCAATCTTCCCAAATTCTGATAGAGGGCCATGAGACTTAGACCTGAGTGCAAAAATGGAGGCTCTAGCCCCTTCCAGAGCTGAGATATCGAAACTCAAAAATTCGGCCCGAAAAAAAAACGACAGTGGTACCCCTTACGTTTTTTTTTTTTGGGCGAAAAATTAAGTTTCTCCAATCTTCCCAAATTCTGATAGAGGGCCATGAGACTTAGACCTGAGTGCAAAAATGGAGGCTCTAGCCCCTTCCAGAGCTGAGATATCGAAACTCAGAAAAATTTTTCGCCCAAAAAAAAAAAACGACAGGGTACCACTGTCGTTTTTTTCGGGCGAATTTTAAGTTTTCGATATCTCAGCTCTGGAAGGGTCAGAGCCTCCATTTTTGCACTCAGGTCTAAGTCTCATGGCCCTCTATCAGAATTTGGGAAGATTGGAGAAACTTAATTTTCGCCCAAAAAAAAAAAACGTAAGGGTACCACTGTCGTTTTTTTTTCGGGCGAATTTAAGTTTCGATATCTCAACTCTGGAAGGGGCTAGAGCCTCCATTTTTGCACTCAGGTCTAAGTCTCATGCCCTCTATCAGAATTTGCTGAAGATTGGAGAAACTCAAATTTTTCGCCCCAAAAAAAAAACGAAGGGTACCACTGTCGTTTTTTTTTCGGCGCGAAATTTTGAGTTTCGATATCTCAGCTCTGGAAGGGGCTAGAGCCTCCATTTTTGCACTCAGGTCTGAGTCTCATGGCCCTCTATCAGAATCCAGAGTGAAGATTGGAGAAACTTAATTTTTCGCCCCCAAAAAAAAAACGTAAGGGGTACCCCACTCGTTTTTTTCGGGCCGAATTTTTGAGTTCCGATATCTCAGCTCTGGAAGGGGCTAGAGCCTCCATTTTTGCACTCAGGTCTAAGTCTCATGGCCCCTTATCAGAATTGGGAAGAATTGGAAGAAACTTAATTCGCCCAAAAAAAAAACGTAAGTGGTACCACTGTCGTTTTTTTTTCGGGCCGAATTTTTGAAGTTTCGATATCTCAGCTCTGGAAGGGGCTAGAGCCTCCATTTTGCACTCAGTCTAAGTCTCATGGCCCTCTATCAGAATTTGGGAAGATTGGAGAAACTTAATTTTTCGCCCCAAAAAAAAAACGTAAGTGGTACCACTGTCGTTTTTTTTCGGGCCGAATTTTTGAGTTTCGATATCTCAGCTCTGGAAGGGCTAGAGCCTCCATTTTTGCACTCATCTAAGTCTCATGGCCCTCTATCAGATTTGGGAAGATTGGAGAAACTTAATTTTTCGCCCCAAAAAAAAAACGTAAGGGTACCACTGTCGTTTTTTTTTCGGGCCGAATTTGAGTTTCGATATCTCAGCTCTGGAAGGGCTAGAGCCTCCATTTTTGCACTCAGGTCTAAGTCTCATGGCCCCTCTATCAGAATCCAGAGTTTTGGGAAGATTGGAGAAACTTAATTTTTCGCCCCAAAAAAAAAAAACGTAAGGGGTACCACTGTCGTTTTTTTCGGGCCGAATTTTGAGTTTCGATATCTCAGCTCTGGAAGGGGCTAGAGCCTCCATTTTTGCACTCAGGTCTAAGTCTCATGGCCCTCTATCATAATTTGGGAAGATTGGAGAAACTTAATTTTTCGCCCAAAAAAAAAAAACGTAAGGGGTACCACTGTCGTTTTTTTTTCGGGCAGAATTTTTGAGTTTCGATATCTCAGCTCTGGAAGGGTCTAGAGCCTCCATTGTTGCACTCAGGTCTAAGTCTCATAGCCCTCTATCAGAATCCAGAGTTTTGAGAAGATTGGGATACTTAATTTTTCGCCCAAAAAAAAAACGTAAGGGGTAACACTGTCGTTTTTTTTTCGGGTCGAAATTTGATTTCGATATCTCAGCTCTGGAAGGTCTAGAGCCTCCATTGTTGCACTCAGGTCTAAGTCTCATGGCCCTCTATCAGAATCCAGAGTTTTGAGAAGATTGGGATAACTTAATTTTTCGCCCAAAAAAAAAACGTAAGGGGTACCACTGTCGGTTTTTTTTCGGGTCGAAATTTGAGTTTCGATATCTCAGCTCTGGAAGGGTCTAGAGCCTCCATTTGTTGCACTCAGGTCTAAGTCTCATGGCCCTCTATCAGAATCCAGAGTTTTGAGAGATTATTGGGAAACTTAATTTTTCGCCCAAAAAAAAAAAACGTAAGGGGTAACACTGTCGTTTTTTTTTCGGTCGAAATTTTGAGTTTCGATATCTCAGCTCTGGAAGGGTCTAGAGCCTCCATTGTTGCACTCAGGTCTAAGTCTCATGGCCCTCTATCAGAATCCAGAGTTTTGAGAAGATTGGGAAACTTAATTTTTCGCCCCAAAAAAAAAACGTAAGGGGTAACACTGTCGTTTTTTTACGGGTCGAAATTTTGATTTTCGATATCTCAGCTCTGGAAGGGTCTAGAGCCTCCATTGTTGCACTCAGGTCTAAGTCTCATGGCCCTCTATCAGAATCCAGAGTTGAGAAGATTGGGATAACTTAATTTTTCGCCCAAAAAAAAAAACGTAAGGGTACACTGTTGTTTTTTTTTTTTCGGCTCGAATTTTGATTTCGTTCGATATCTCAGCTCTGGAAGGGTCTAGAGCCTCCATTGTTTGCACTCAGGTCTAAGTCTCATGGCCCTCTATCAGAATCCAGAGTTTTGAGAAGATTGGAGAAAACTTCAGTTTTTCGCCGAAAAAAAAAAAAAAACGTAAGGGGTAACACTGTCGTTTTTTTCGGGTCGAAATTTGAGTTTCGATATCTCAGCACTGGAAGGGTCTAGAGCCTCCATTGTTGCACTCAGGTCTAAGTCTCATGGCCCTCTATCAGAATCCAGATTGAGAAGATTGGGGATACTTAATTTTTCGCCCAAAAAAAAACGTAAGGGGTAACACTGTCGTTTTTTTTTTTCGGGTCGAAATTTTGAGTTTCGATATCTCAGCTCTGGAAGGGTCTAGAGCCTCCATTGTTGCACTCAGGTCTAAGTCTCATGGCCCTCTATCAGAATCCAGAGTTTTGAGAAGATGTTGGGAACTTAATTTTTCGCCCCAAAAAAAAAAACGTAAGGGGTAACACTGTCGTTTTTTTTCGGGTCGAAATTTTGAATTTTATATCTCAGCTCTGGAAGGGTCTAGAGCCTCCATTTTTGCACTCAGGTCTAAGTCTCATGGCCCTCTATCAGAATCCAGATTTTGAGAAGATTAGGGAAACTTAATTTTTCGCCCCCAAAAAAAAACGTAAGGGGTAACACTGTCGTTTTTTTTCGGGTCGAAATTTTGATTTTCGATATCTCAGCTCTGGAAGGGTCTAGAGCCTCCATTGTTGCACTCAGGTCTAAGTCTCATGGCCCTCTATCAGAATCCAGAGTTTTGAGAAGATTAGGGATACTTAATTTTTCGCCCAAAAAAAAACGTAAGGGGTAACACTGTCGTTTTTTTTACGGGTCGAAATTTTGATTTTCGATATCTCAGCTCTGGAAGGGTCTAGAGCCTCCATTGTTGCACTCAGGTCTAAGTCTCATGGCCCTCTATCAGAATCAGAGGTTTTGAGAAGATTGGGATACTTAATTTTTTCGCCCAAAAAAAAAACGTAAGGGGTAACACTGTCGTTTTTTTTTTTGGGTCGAAATTTTGATTTTCGATATCTCAGCTCTGGAAGGGTCTAGAGCCTCCATTTGTTGCACTCAGGTCTAAGTCTCATGGCCCTCTATCAGAATCCAGAGTTTTGAGAAGATTGGAGAAACTTAAGTTTTCGCCCAAAAAAAAAAAACGAAAGGGGTACCACTGTCGTTTTTTTTTTCGGGTCGAAATTTTGAGTTTCGATATCTCAGCTCTGGAAGGGTCTAGAGCCTCCATTGTTGCACTCAGGTCTAAGTCTCATGGCCCTCTATCAGAATCCAGAGTTTTGAAAAGATTGGGGATACTAAATTTTTCGCCCCAAAAAAAAAAACGTAAGGGGTAACACTGTCGTTTTTTTTTTCGGGTCGAAATTTGATTTCGATATCTCAGCTCTGGAAGGGTCTAGAGCCTCATTGTTTGCACTCAGGTCTAAGTCTCATGGCCCTCTATCAGATTCCAGAGTTTTGAGAAGATTGGGATACTTAAATTTTCGCCCAAAAAAAAAAACGTAAGGGGTAACACTGTCGTTTTTTTCGGGTCGAAATTTTGAGTTTCGATATCTCAGCTCTGGAAGGGTCTAGAGCCTCCATTGTTGCACTCAGGTCTATGTCTCATGGC